>WSFP011431553.1:0-21575 GCA_009831015.1 Picea engelmannii | reverse complement strand
TAGTCTTTCTCCCTTATTCCAAGTTGTAAACCTTAATTTCCCATATTCCTTTGTTTTTTAGGGTTATATTAGGATATGTAACATTTAACTTCAATTTCTATCCAACTTATAGCTTATCATCTAGAGTTTATTGGCATCTTTCAACTTAGGATACACCTTTACATCATTTACTACATTGATATTATGATTTTCAACCTTCTAGGGCTTACATTTTAGCCCTAGTTTATTGCATGACTAATTATTTCAAGGGTTGATTTATTTTGTTGTTGTAACTTGATATATTGTTGATGTAATAATTTGAAGAAAAAAAATATTATGACAACTCTAGATTTCTTCTTGATTTCGTGTAGTGTTTGGGGTATCTCTTTGACTTGATAAATATCATTTATTGTCATAGATACTTCATATATGAAAATATGGGAACTACTTCATTAAGACACCTTGTTCTTGCTTTGACAACCTTGACCTAGTGGTAGTGTGTTTGAGTAACTAATACAAGAGGCCTTAGACTTGACTTTGCCTTGTTATAGGATTCCTTGAATTTGCTAGGCCTTCTGTTAGATTTCATCCTTCACTAAAACGAGGGAAGTAATTTCTAAGGGTCGCTATGGAAAATACTTCTAAAGTTACATTTCTCTTACACCTTGTGAGAGGCTTTGCACAAAGGGTGCTAGATCTTGTGATTACATTTTTGTGTCGTTTCCAGCGACAATTGAGTCATTCTTATTGGACATCTAAAGAATATGATTGAACTAACCTTGATGAGTCCATATCAAATCATTTTCCAGTAAGCTCATCTGGAAACTCCATTGAGGAAGGAAACCATTTTCCATGCAAATTTTGATGAACCTTCTCTAGTAAGTTCATCTGGCGACTCCACAGAACCCAAGAGTTGAAAACACTAATCAGAGACCTAATAGAAGATTTGATAATCCTTCCAAGGTCTACAAGTGGAGACCTCCTCAGAACTTCCCTATATTAAAGTCATTATTTTTTGAAAGACTTTCTTTATCTCCAATGGATTTACAACCATGGGTTACCAATTATTTCAAGCCTTTAGACATGTCCAGAATCTAACGGTACCCTCATGATATGCAAAAAAAATTGATAATTTGTTGCCTAATTTACTTGGTAATAATGTCATCTTCGTTGAAGAGCACGTAGATACCTTTTATGTAGTTTTTCAAAATTATCCACTTAATAATGAAGATGAAGATGTAGTCATGGAGATTTTTGCTACCTCTCTAGTAGAAAATACAAGAAAGTGGTATAATAACCTTCCTGATTAGAGTATTAATAATTCTAAATATTTTCATGATAGGTGGGGAAAAAAGGATGGTATGTTGTTATTGGTACAATTTAATGAGATGAAACAAAAGGGAAATGAATCAATAAAGGAATTTGATACAAGATTTGATAATGTACTAAAATAAATTCATGATGACATTAGTCCAAAGGATGGTGTTTCCCTTCTCCAATATACCAATGCATTTGAAGGGAAATATGGATTCATGCTTAGGGGCAAGGCCCCATAGACCCTTGCAAAATCACAAGAATATGTTGCGAAGATTGAGGAATTTTTTTTGTCTTCTAAAGTAGACCCTTTTCATGCTCCTCATGCTAAATATGCCACCAATCCTAGGACTTTGAATAATGTGGAACCTACACAATATCCTATGACGCTCTTAGCACAAAGACTTGAGAAAATGACAATTGAATTCTTGCAAAATTAGAATATCCTTATGAACAAGGTGACTAACCTAGATAGATATCAACAACATATCCTTCCCCCTAGACATCAATACAATGATAATCAACAACAACAAGGAAACCAAGGATGGAATCCTAGGCCCCCTAATGAGAAAAGAGTCCCTAACACCTCTGCACCTACTAATGTGATTAATCAAGAAGATGTCCCTTGGTTTTTTCCTTGTGGTGATTATTCAAATCCCCTTTTGTGGATTGATCATGTCGGGTCTTGTATAAGACCAAATCCCCTTTTGTGTATTGGTCAAACCATATTTATATGGTGGTATTTCTAAAGTAAGCCCCTGGTGTTTATAAAGTAGTTTTAACTACTCCTAGAAGAAGTCAACCCTACTAAGTGAAGAGACATAACCCTAGTGCCTCATCAACTAGTATTTATATGTGAGGATGGTGCCTCACTTATACACACTCACACTCACTCATCTAGTGTGCATATCTTGAAGGCAGTTGCAGTTGCAGGAGGAAGGAGAAGAGAGGCGCATGCTCAGTCTTGGTTTATCTTTGGTGTTTTGGTTTTACTCTTGGAATTGTATTGGCAATCTATTATTGAGGAAGTTTTGTTGGGTTTTCTCCCCCATGAGGGTTTCCAAGGATAAAATGTTGCGTACCTTGTGATTGTGTTTCTTTCAGTGATCCTCTTTATGTTGTTGTTTTGGAAATTCATTGAATGATCGTGTAATTTGTAAATAATCTAATCTTAACATGGTATCAGAGCTTGATTGAATAGAGAAACTTTCACTGGGTTTCTAAAAATGTCATTGTTCTCGTACAAGGAAATTAGGGCTTTTTACTGAAGAGGAATTTTTGACCAAAAAATATCTTGGAAAGTGCGCCTTTCCCTAGCGCATATTTTGGCAACTTGAGAGAAATTTTTCAGTGGCCAGATTCTCCGAAAAGTCAAACCCTATTTTTGGATGGTACCAAAAAACCAGATAACCAAGAAACCAGTACCAGAAGTACCAGTCTAGATTTGCGTGGGTCAAGTTTCAAGGGGTAAAAATTGGAATTTTATGAAACAGTCAACTCCATCCAACTCACCTCGTCCCAGTGCATCTCCTGGTAAGTTCAGATTCATTTTCTGGTCATTTTCCTAGCTCCACGTCAAGATGTATGCAAGCACCAAGCTTGTTGACATGTTAGAAGGTGTGGAAAATTTGCGTGCTTGGAAGTACAAAATTGGACTCATTATTGAAGAGAATGACCTTGCAAAATTCATAAAAGAAAATGTACTGGAACCCGAAGAAGATGAAGCCAAAGATAAGTACAAGAAGTATATGATTAGGGATAAAAGAATAATTGTAGATTCCATTAAAGACCACTTGATCCCTCAAGTGTCTTCTAAGAATAGTCCAAAATATATGTTCGATGCCCTAACTAGAATGTATGAAGGAAATAACATCAACTGGAAGATAAACTTGAGAACCCAGCTCAAGAATACACAGATGCAGAAAGGAGAAACCATTCAAGACTATTTCTCTACGGTTTCTCAATTCAAGGGATAGTTAAAAGAAATTGGAGACAACTTGGATGAAGATGAACTCATAATGACAACCATTAATGGTCTCACAAGACCTTGGGATGCCTTCATCCAAACTATTTTTGCAAGAAAAGATAAACTCCAATTTGACAGTTTATGGGAAGAATGTCTTCAAGAAGAAGCAAGAGTAGCCAACCGAGAAGACGTCCTATTAAGAGATGAAGATCAAGAATTAGTTTCTCATGCTAAAGGAGGAAATAAAAGGTCTCAGTTTCAAAAGGAGACCCACTTTCATAAAGAATCTCACCCTCCAAAGAGATTCTAGAAATATCATAAGGGTCAAAGAAAGGAAATAGATTTCTCCACTTATCAATGTTATCATTATGATAAGATGGGACACATTGCTAAGAATTGTCTTACTAGAAGGGAAGAATACAAGAAGAGAAATAACAAAAGACACCATGCCCATGCATCTGAAGATGATGATCCACCCAAGAAGTTAACTAAAGAAGAGATTGAAGTTTATGTTTAATTTTTAGTCCTCTCAGGATCTATGACACCTGGATAAGATACTTGGCTCATAGATAGTGGTTCCTCTAAGCACATGATAGGTCAGAAAGACATTATCTCTAGTCTTACATAAAAGGAATTTCCCCATAAAGTTTCACTTGGAGATAATTATCAGTACCCTATCAAAGGAATGGGATAATCCACCTACAAATTTGATTCAGGAACTCCAATGAGAATGAAGGATGTACTTTATGTACCAGGTTTGAAAAAGAACTTACTTTATATCTCAGCGCTAGATAAGAAAGGTTTCATGGTTGCATTCATAGATGGTGAATTTTTTATATGGCCTAAAGGAAAAACCATAGAAGATGCAGTTGTTATTGGGACAAAAGAAGGTGGTTTGTACAAGTTAAAAGGTCAATCAGATGTAGCCTTAACTCACTCTAATGAAAGTCCTTGTGAACTTTGGCATAGAAGACTAACTCACATCAACTACAAAGCCTTACCATATGTAAGCAAGGTAGTTACCGTTTTACTAGAATTAAAGGTTGATCATGAAGGTGTATGCAAAGGATGTGCACAAGGAAAGAACATAAATAATCATTTTCCAAAGAGAGACAGTGAAGAAAAAAAAAATTTGCAGCTTATCCACTCATATGTATGTAGCCCAATGCCATCAACCTCTCTAAGAGGGTATGTATACTATGTATCCTTTATTAATGATTACTCTCATAAGACCTGGGTTTATTTCTTGAAATCAAAAGATGAAGTACTTGGAAATTTCAAGGAATTAAAAGACTTGGTAGAAAACCTCTCTGAAAGGAAAATCAAGATACTCAGGTTAGACAATGGAGGAGAGTACACTTCAAATGAATTTGGAATATTTGCAGAGATGTCGGGATTAAGAGGGAGCTCACCACTCCCTATAATCCTCAACAAAATGTTGTAGTAGAAAGAAAGAATAGAACAATTATGGAAGCAGTAAAGACTATGATTCACGATCAAGATCTTCCAATGAACTTATGGGCTGAAGCAATAAGAACAACAGTGTATGTCCAAAACAAATTATCCCATAGTGAACTTGGATTCAAAACTCCCAAAGAAATTTTCACCGGAAAGAAGCCAGAAGTAAGCCATCTAAAAATATTTGGTTTTCCAGTATTTTTACACATTTCGAAAGAAAAAAGAACCAAGTTGGATCCTTCAGGAAAGAAGGGAATATTTGTTGGATACCATGAGGTATCTAAGTCCTTCAGAATTTACATACCAGGTTACCATCATATTGAGATCAATAGAGATGTAACCTTTGATGAAGATGCAACACTCAAAATATCAAGGAAATTCCAGCTTGAAGAAGTATATGAAGAATAACCTATAGCTCCCAGAGTTGCAGAACCCGCAGAGGAAGTTACAGTTACTTCTGATGATGAGATTACAAAATATCATGATATGTTAGAATCTCAAGAACCACCATGTATGACGATCTCTCACAAGAGAAAGCCATCTTGGGCAAGGGAACTTATTTAAGATGCAAAAAAGTATGGTGCCTCAGAAGGAACCATGAGACAAAGAAAGAAACCTAAGCCATTATCCAGCTATATGGCCTTGATGTGTGATCTCGTAGAAAAGGAACCTATTTGCTTTGAAGAATCCATTTAGAAGAAAGAATGGATGGATGCCATGATAGAAGAATACCAGCCCATTATAAATAATGATGTATCGGAAGTAGTTCCCAGACCAAAGAACAAAGATGCAGTACCTTCCATGTGGATATACAAGATAAAACATGCAGCAGATGGAAGTATTGAAAAACATAAGGCAAGATTTGTGGCTCATGAATTTTATCAAAAGGAAGGTATTGACTATGAAGAAACATTTGCTCTTGTAGCCAGATACACTTCTATCAAAACCATCATAGCTCTTGTAGCCAAAATGAACTGGAATTTACACCATATGGATATGAAAACAACCTTCTTAAATGGTGTTATTGAAGAAGTGTATATAGAACAACCATGAGGGTTTCAAGTTGAATATAGAAAGACTCATGTCTGCAGGTTGAAGAAATCTCTGTATGGATTGATGAAAGCTCCTAGAGCTTGGTATGGAATAATTGATAGTTTCATGACGAGCTTGGGATTTACCAAGAGTAAATCTGATTCTAACCTTTAGTTCAAAGTTATGAATGATGAGCCATTTATCTTGCTACTATATGTGGATGACATATTCTTAACAGGAAAAGAAAATCTCATCGCAGATTGCAAGAAGAATCTCACTGTAGAGTTTGAGATGAAAGACCTAGGGATGCATTATTTCTTAGGTCTTGAAGTTTTGGCAGAGCCCATAGAAGATATTCCTTAACCAAGGGAAGTATGAAGTTGAAATACTGAAGAGATTTGACATGTTGGAATGTAAATCCATGAAAACACCCATGGAAACAAGAAGCTCATGGTTGATAATTCATCAGAGTTGGTTGATGCTAATTTGTACAGACAAATTATTGGTTCGTTGATGTATATGATGAATACCAGTCCAGATATATGCTTTGATGTGAACACCTTGAGTCAGTATCTGATGGATCCTAGACGTGTTCACCTTGTAGCTGCAAAGTATGTGATGAGATACCTTAAGTGTTGATGATTGCAACTACGTGAAACATTCTTGAGGACACAAACCTGAGAGAGAGCCCCTAGAGGGGTGTGTGGTTCCTATATGAGACATAGTTAAAACATAAATATGGCCTCCTCCTTATGGAGATTTGAGAAGAACTCCAGATGATTCTCCTGTGTAACGCAGTGAGAAAGGATATCTACAGAGTTGGACTGTGGATGAGCACAAGGTGAACATGTGAAATCCCAAAGTGTTGGGTGCATCATCATGAGACAGAGATGAAGATGATGTACTAGCCTCCTCTTAGTAGAGAGTTGATGAGAAACTCCAGATGACTCTCCTGTGTAATGTAGTGGGAAAGAATATCTGTTGAGTGGACGTGTCTGTGAACGAGCATAGGTGAACGTGATCCTAGTGGTTGAGCACTAGTGAAGAAGTGGTTCTTTTGTGTAATGCAGTGAGCCAGAGATATGGACAACCCTATGGATTTTCCCCTAGTGGATGAGCACTAGTGGGTGTATGAGATCCCTTTCTATATTTTTCAAGATTCAAGCCCACCTGTAACCCTAATTATAATGTAAATGGTATAGGTCGGCCCCACCTTAATGTAATTGATAATTAATGTAAAAGATAATCAATCTCGTTAATACTAATTATATTATGAGATAGAGAGGTCGACCCTGCTATGCCAATAAACACTTTTGTTGACAGGCCAAGTCTAATATAATTAAAGGTAAATTCCCCATTGAGGAATCATATCTTTTGTGTGAGTTTGGAAATTTCAGCAAGTACATCTACTTGGGAAAAGTGCACACCTCTCTTGGGTGCTAGTCTTCTAGGGTTTATGAGAACCCTTTTGTGTGCTAGGTTTTTTGGGTGGTGAAGGTCTTTCTCTTGAGGAATATAGCAAAGGATTGGCTGGGTTTTCTTCCCTTGTTGAGAAGGGTTTCCCAGGATACTTCTCGTGTACTTGTGCATGGTGTTTCTTCTTCTGATCTTGGTTGCTGCAACAAAATTGTTTATGGTTTAAGTAAAATGAAAAAATAGAATGAAATTCATGTTTAAGCCTAGCTTATTGAAAAACCAACATGGTATCATAACATAGGTCTTGAATAACCCATTGCACAAGTTACAATCTTTTACCAGTCATCCCTCTTCTTCTGCAGAACTGTACGACCCTCCTAGGGTTTCTAGAAAATCCGTACGACCCTATTATTTTGGGTGTTTCAGCCTCTAAAACTTGGACGTTGAGGCAAATTTTTGCATAGGAGAGTACAACATTCTCCAACGCACTTCCAGAGACTCCCAAAGTGAAATTACGAACATTTTAAAAATTTGGCCCTAGGGTTTCACAATTTTTCTGCAGATTTATGTCTTTAGGGTTTCTGCAGCTCTTTGAAGAAGCCTTCAAGATTACCTGTGTTCTTATGAAATTCAAGGTTTATTGTTGGCTGTTATAAGCCCAACAAAACCTAAGTTTTCTATCCTATCCTAGTTGTTAGGTTTTCTATCTCAGTTAACAAGGGTTTGTGAAGAATCTAAAAATTTGATGAACAAAATTATGATGGAAGATAAGCTTGATGGATCAAGAAACTTAAAGTAACTGGAAGACAAGACTTCAGAGGAAAACTTATTGTGGGTGATACAATTTTTTTTACCAGAGACAATTATTGATGAAAGGAAGGAAGATGACGATAAGACAAGGAAGCCAATCATCTACACAAGCTCTTATAGTGAAGGGCCAACTTCAAAATAACAAGATGGAAAAAGGTGACACTGTGAATACCTTCTACATGAATATATCAGAGGACAGAGATCAACCAGGTGCCATTGGAGAAATCATATCAGCAACCTTAGGTTTGCACTTGTATATTTATTATTTGTATCATTGTCATGAGGGTAATTGCAGGAGGAAGGAATCTTTTGTTGAAGTCATGGATCAAGAGGGATCTCAGTGCATTCACAGGAACAACACACTAGAAGTGAAGACTCCAGGTTTTATTGTTGTAATTTTCATTCCTCTAACCTATATTTCTAAAGTTTTCTACATTTCAAGTACGTGTTTCATTTGTGACAACATTCCTTAAATTGTTTTGATTCTAGAGATGTACTCATTATTCTCCTTTAGGAGATATTCTTGTGTTGGTTCTTCTTGTTTTCTTGTTCCAGATAGGTTAACGACAAACGAATATGTTTATCCCTCAAAGGGGCTCACTTGACTCAAAGGGAGTCAAAATTATTTGAAAAAAAAAATGAAGAATAGAACCATGATTGAGGAAACCAATGCGATAATGCATGATCAGAATCCTTCTATGATTCTATGGGAAAAAGCATACATGACACAGTATATCTTCACCAGACTTTGAAAAACATAACTCCCAAAGAATCCTTCACCAGAGTGAAGCTTGATATTAAACACTTCAGGATATTTGGGTGCCCAATGTATTTTCATGTACCCAAAGAGAAGCAGTCCACACTATACCCTTCAGGGAGAAAGGATAAATTTATGGGATAACAGTGAATCTTTGAAGCAATTTCAGATTGACATCCCTGGTCAGAGACAGATTGAGACAAGAAGAGATGTTGTCCTTGAAGAAGATACAACCTTTCAAGGATCCAAAGAATCTTAGATGGAGATTGAAAGTGAAATAATTCCTTCTCTCCCTTCAACAGTTCAGAAGGAGACAAACATTATTCCAGATAATCCAAATCTCCATTTGATATGTCCAGAGATATTGCAATAGGGCATAAAAGGCCTTCCTAGGATCATTTTGCAGGAGGCAAAGAAACATACAAGTCTCTCAAGGCACATCCCGAGAAAGAAAAATATATTTTCGAGCTATCCTTCAGTCATGAGCCACTTCATTGATTCTGAGCCTCCTTGTCTTGGAGAAGAAACAGAAGAACAGGTTTGGTAAGATTCCATAACAAAAGAATACCATTATATCTTAAATAAATATGTATAAGATATTGTTCAGAGACCATAAGAGAAGTCTGTGGTGATTTCCAAGTGGATCTATAATATCAAGCATGCAGCTGATGGAAGTGTCGAGAAATACAAAGCACGATCTATAGCCAGAAGACTCTCACAAACAAAGGGAGTTGTATATGATGATACACGTGATCTAGTAAGCCCGATACACTTCCATACGTACTACCATCCATGAGTTGAAAACTATATCAAATGGATGGATTCTTGATGAGTTTGGGTTTCAACAAGAGTGTTGTTGATCCAAACCTATGTTATTACAATGCTGGTGATGAGAGCCTGATTTTGATGACTTATTCAGAAATCCTTGTTGTTGGATACAAGTAAGCTTTGACTTCTGATTTTGAGATAAAGGATCTAAGTATGATACACTACTTCTTGAGACAAGAAGTATGACGGAGGACCGATGAGATTTTTCTTGAGTTAAGGAAAACATACAGTGGGAATATTAAAGAAGTTCAGTATGACAGAATGCAAAACCATCGTGATGGATTTGAAGAAAATGAATGATGATGATTCAGACAAGATTGATCCACAACTAATTGGATCATTGATGTATCTGGCTAACACCAGACTAGATTTATGCTATGCAGGCAATGTGCTTAGTCAATCCATGAGTTAGCCGAGACAGACTCACTGGATAAGCAGTAAATCATGTCTTGAAGATATATATGAGGCACAGTTGGATATGGCTTGAGATATGCCTCTAGTGTGAACTTGAGTTTGCAGGATATGTTGATACAGATTCAGCAAAGAGTACAGTGGACCAGAAGAGAACATTTGGTTTTTGTTTTTCCGTGAAAGTTGTCATGGTTTCCTAGTGCAACAGGAAACTAAGCCCTTTGGCCTTGAAAGCCACAAAAGAAGAATATGTATCATTGAGTGTGCGAAGAAGTGAGGCTTCATAAAATTCTGACAGATTTACTTCATCATGAGATGGATTCTATGATGATAACCAGAGTTGTTTGTAAAGCTCTTTGAGAACCCAGTGTTTCATGATAGATTGAAACCCGTTGAGATAAAATATCTTTATATCAGAGACATGATGCAGAGTAAAATAGTACACATGCAGTACCTTCCTACACATGAGCAAATTGCAGACATCTTCGCCAAATTATCTTGGTGAAGGATACCTCCCTAGTTGAAAGGGAGTGTTGATGACTACAACCAAGACAAAGTTCAAAGTACATCTGTGTGATACTTGGCATGATGACAAATGCCTCCCTAGCTGAGAGGGAGTGTTGATGATTGAAACTACATGAGACATTCTCCAGGACACAAACCTGAGAGAGAGCCCCTGAGAGGGGTGTGTGGTTCCTATCTGAGATAGATATGGAATGTAGATATGGTCTCCTCCTTACAAAGAGTTGAGAAAAAATCCATATGATTATCATGTGTAACGCAGTGAGAAAGGATATTTGCAGAGTTGGACATTCCTGTGGATGATCACAAGGTGAACATGTGAAATTTGAAAGTGTTGGGTGCATCGTCATGAGAGAGAGATGAAGATGATGTATTATCCTCCTATGAGCATAGAGTTGATGAGAAAATCTAGATGAATCTCCTCTTTAATGTAGTGGGAAAGAAGATCAGTTGAGTGGACGTTTCTGTGGACAAGCACAGGTGAACTTTATCCTAGTGGTTGAGTACTAGTGAAGAAGTGGTTCTTCTGTTTAATGCAGTGAGCCAGAGATATGGACATCCCTATGGATGTGCCCCTAGTGGTTGAGCACTAGTGGGTGTATGATATCCCCTGCTATATTGTTCAAGAGTCAGAACTGTCTGTCACCCTAATTGTAATGTAATGGGTACAGGTCGGCCCCACCTTAATGTAATGATAATTAATGTAAAAGATAATTATTCTCGTTAATATTAATTATATTATGAGATAGATAGGTCGGACCTGTTGTGAAAATATACACTTTTGTTGATAGGTCAAGTCTAATATAAGTAAATGTAAATTCCCCATTGAGGAATCCTATCTTTTGTGTGAGTTTGGAAATTTCAGCAAGTACATCTATTTGGGAAAAGTGTGCACCTCTCTTGGGCACTAGTCTTCTAGGGTTTTTGAGCACCCTTTTGTGTGCTAGTTTTTATTGGTGATGAAGGTATTTCTCTTGAAGAATATAGCAAAGGATTGGCTGGGTTTTCTTCCCTTGTTGAGAAGGGTTTCCCAGGATACTTCTTGTGTACTTGTGCATGGCGTTTCTTCTTGTGAACTTGGTTGCTACAAAATTATCTGTTATGGTTAAGACAAATGATAAAATTGAATGAACTTCATGCTTAACCTTTCTCATAGAAAAAAAAAATAATACATCATCTTCATCTCTGTCTCATGATGATGCACCCATCACTTTAGGATTTCACAGAGTCACTTGAATCATAGGGATTCAAAACTATTTGAAAAAAAAAAGGAATAATAGAACCATCATTGAGGCAACCAATGCAATAATGCATGATCAGAATCCTTCTATGATTCTATGGGTAGAAGCATACATGACACAGTATATGTTCAGAACAAGAGTCTTCACTAGACTTTGAAAAACATAACTCCTGAAGAATCCTTCACCAGATTGAAGCCTGAGATTGAACACTTCAGGATATTTGGGTGCCCAATGTATTTTCATGTACCCAAAGAGAAACAGTCCACACTATACCCTTCAGGGAGAAAGGATACATTTATGGGATAATAGTGAATCTTCGAAGCAATTTCAGATCGACATCCCTGGTCAAAGACAGATTGAGACAAGCAAAGATGTTGTCCTTGAAGAAGATACAACCTTTCAAGGATCCAAAGAATCTCAGATGGATATTGAAAGTGAAACAATACCTTCTCCCCCTTCAGCAGTTCAGAAGGAGACAAAAATTATTCCAGATAATCCAGATCTCCATTTGATATTTCCAAAGATATTTCTATAGGGAATAAAAGGCCTTCCTAGGATCATTCTGCAAGAGGCAGAGAAACATACAAGCCTCTCAAGGCACATCCCGAGAAAGCAAAAGATATTTTCGAGCTATCCCTTAGTCATGAGAAACTTCATTGATTATGAGCCTTCTTGTCTTGGAGAACCAACAGGAGAGCAGGTATGGCAAGATGCCATAACAAAAGAATACCAATATATCTTAAATAAAGATGTATAAGATATTGTTTAGAGACCATAAGAGAAGTCTGTGGTGACTTCCAAGTGGATCTATAATATCAAGCATGCAGTTGATGGAAGTGTCGAGAAATACAAAGCACGATCTATAGACAGAAGACTCTCACAAGCAGAGGGAGTTGTCTATCATGAGACACGTGATCTAGTAATCCCGATACACTTCCATCCGTACTACCATCCATGAGTTGGAAACTATATTAGATGGATGGATTCTTGATTATTTTGGGTTTCAGCAAGAGTTTTGTTGATCCAAACCTATGTTATTACAATGTTGGTGACGAGAGCCTGATTTTGATGACTTATTTAGAAATCCTTGTTGTTGGATACAAGTAAGCTTTGACTTCTGATTTCAAGATAAAGGATATAAGTATGATACACTACTTCTTGAGACAAGAAGTATGACAGAGGATCGATGAGATTTTTCCTGAGTCAAGGAAAACATACAGTGGGAATATTAGAGAAGTTCAGTATGACAGAATGAAAAACCACCGTGATGGATTTGAAGAAAATGAATGATGATGATTCAGACAAGATTGATCCATAGCTGATTGGATCATTGATGTATCTGGTTAAAACCAAACCGAATTCATGCTATGCAGTGAATGTTCTTAGTCAATCCATGAGTCAGCCGAGTCAGACTCACTGGATAAGTAGTAAATCATGTCTTGAAGATGTATACGAGGCACAGTTGGATATGGCATGAGATATGCATAAAGTGTGAACTTGAGTTTGCAGGATATGCTGATACAAATTGAGCAAAGAGTATAGTGGACCAGAAGAGAACATTCATATTTTTTTTTCCATGAAAGTTGTCATGGTTTCCTAGTACAGAAGGAAATAAAGCTCTGTGGCCTTGAAATCCACATAAGAATAATATGTATCATTGAGTGTGTGAAGTAGTGCGACTTCATAAAGTTCTGATAGATTTACTTGATCATGAGATAGATTCTATGATGATAACCAGAGCTGTGTGTAAATCTCTTTGAGAACCCAAGGTTTCATGATATATTGAAACACATTGAGATAAAATATCTTTATATCAGAGACATGATGCAGAGGAAAATAGTACACATGCAGTGCCTTCCAACACATGAGCAGATTGTAGACATATTCACCAAATTATCTTGGTGAAGGATACCTCCCTAGTTGAAAGGGAGTATTGATGACTACAGCCAAGATAAAGTTCAAATTACATCCATGTGAGAGTTGGCATGATGAAGAATGCCTCCCTAGATGAGAGGGAGTGTCGATGATTACAACTACGTGAGACATTCTCCAGGATATAAACGTGAGAGAGAGCCTGTGAGAGGGGTGTGTGGTTCCTATATGAGACAGAGTTGGAACATAGTGATGGCCTCCTCCTTACAGATATTTGAGAAGAACTCCAGATGATTCTCCTGTGTAACACAATGAGAAAGGAGATATGCAGAGTTGGATGTGCCTGTGGATGAGCATAAAGTGAATGTGTGAAATCCCAAAGTGTTGGGTGCATCGTCATGAGACAGAGATGAAGATGATGTATTAGCCTCCTCTAAGCAGAGAGTTGATGAGAAAATCTAGATGACTCTCCTCTTTAATGCAGTGGGAAAGAAGATCTGTTGAGTGGACGTGTCTGTGGACGAGCACAGGTGAACTTGATCCTAGTGGCTGAGTACTAGTGAAGAACTGGTTCTTCTGTGTAATGCAGTGAGCCAGAGATATGGACATCCCTATGGATGTTCCCTTAGTGGCTGAGAGATAGTGGGTGTATGATATCCCTTACTATATTTTTCAAGAGTCAGAATTGCCTGTCACCCTAATTGTAATGTAATGGGTACAGGTCGACCCCACCTTAATGTAATGATAATTAATGTAAAAGATAATTAATCTCGTTAATATTAATTATATTATGAGATAGAGAGGTCGGACCTGTTGTGAAAATATACACTTTTGTTGATAGGTCAAGTCTAATATAAGTAAAGGTAAATTCCCCATTGAGGAATCATATCTTTTGTGTGAGTTTGGAAATTTCAGCAAGTACATCTATTTGGGAAAAGTAAGCACCTCTCTTGGGCGCTAGTCTTCTAGGGTTTTTGATCACCCTTTTCTGTGCTAGTTTTTCTTGGTGGTGAAGGTATTTCTCTTGAAGAATATAGCAAAGGATTGGCTGGGTTTTCTTCCCTTGTTGAGAAGGGTTTCCCAGGATACTTCTTGTGTACTTGTGCATGGTGTTTCTTCTTGTGAACTTGGTTGTTGCAATAAAATTGTTTATGGTTTAAGTAAAATGAAAAAATGGAATGAACTTCATGCTTAAGCCAAGATTATTGAAAAAAAAAATGGTATCAGAACATAGGTCTTGAAGAACGCATTACACAAGCTATAATATTTTACTAGTCATCCCTCTTCTTCTGCAGAATTGTATGGCCCTCCTAGGGTTTTTAGAAAATCTGTACGACCCTATTATTTTGGGTGTTTCAGCCTCTAAAACTTGGACGTTGAGGAAAATTTTGGCATAGGAGAGTACGACCTTCTCTAGTGCACCTTCAGAGATTATTAGAGAGAAATTCCGAGCATTTTGAAAATTAGGGTTTCATAATTTTTCTGCAGATTTATGTCTTTAGGGTTTTGCAGCTCTTTGAAGAAGCCTTCAAGATTACTTGTGTTCTTCTGACTTTCAAGGATTTTTGTTTGCATTTCCCAACAAAACCTAAGGTTGCCATCCTAGCCTAGCCATTAGGTTTTCTAGCCCAGTTAACAAGGGTTTGTGAAGAATCTAAAAATATGATGAACAAAACTATGATGGAAGATCAGATTGATGGATCAAGCAACTTCAAGTTCTTGGAAGACAATACTTCAGAGGAAAACTTATTGTGGGTGATACAAAAATGTTTAACAGAGACAACTATTGATCAATGGAAGGAAGATGATGACAATACAAGGAAGCCAATCATATACACAAGCTCTTACAGTGAAGGACCAACTTCAAAATAACAAGATGACAAAAGGTGACACTCTGAATACCTTCTACATGAATATATCAGAGGACAAAGATCAACTAGGTGACATTGGAGAAATCATATCAGCACCCTCAGGTATGCACTTGTATATTTCTTATTTGTATCATTGTCATGAGGGTAAGTGCAGGAGGAAGGAACCTTTTGCTGAAGTCATGGATCAAGAGGGATCTCAATGCATTCAGAGGAACAACACACTGGAAGTGAAGACTCCATGTTTGATTGTTGTAATTGTCATTCCTCTAACCTATATTTCTAAAGTTTGCTACATTACAAGTAGGTGTTGTAGCTGTGACAACATTCCTTAAATTGTTTTAATTCTAGAGATGTACTCATTATTATCCTTTAGGAGATATTCTTGTGTTGGTTCTTTTTGTTTCCTTGTTCCAGATAGGTTAAAAAAAAAGGAAGATGCTTATCCCTCAAAGGGAGTCACTTGACTAAGAGGGAGTCAAAACTATTTGAAAAAAAAAAGGAAGAATAGAACCTTCATTAAGGCAACCAATGCAATAATGCATGATCAGAATCCTTCTATGATTATATGGTCAGAAGCATACATGACACAGTATATGTTTAGAACAAGAGTCTTCACCAGAATTTGAAAAAAATAACTCCTAAAGAAGCCTTCACCTGAGTGAAGCCTGAGATTGAACACTTCAAGATATTTGGGTGCCCAATGTATTTTCATGAACCCAAAGAGAATAAGTCCAAGCTATACCCTTCAGGGAGAAAGAATACATTTATGGGATAACAATGAATCTTCGAAGACATTCCAGATCGACATCCCTAGTCAGAGACAGATTGAGACAAGAAGAGATGTTGTCCTTGAAGAAGAGATAAACTTTCAAGGATCCAGAGAATCTCAGATGGAGATTGACAGTGAAACAATACCTTCTCCCCCTTCATCAGTTCAAAGGGAGAAAAACATTATTCCAAATAATCCAGTTGCTCCAGTTGATATGTCCAGAGATATTACAATAGGGAATAAAAGTCCTTCCTAGGCTCATTTTGCAGGTGGCAGAGAAACATACAATCTTATCAAGGCACATCCAGAGAAAGAAAAATATATTTTCAAGCTATCCTTCAGTCACGAGCCACTTCATTGAGTCTAAGCCTCCTTGTCTTGGAGAAGCAACAGGAGAACAAGTATGGGAAGATGCCATAACAAAATAATACCAGTATATCTTAAATAATGATGTACAATATATTGTTTAGAGACCATAAGAGAAATATGTGGTGACTTCCAAGTGGATCTATAAGATCAAGCATGGAACTTATGGAAGTGTCGAGAAATAAAAAGCGAGATGTATAGCCAGAAGACTCTCACAAATAGAGGGAGTTGTGTATGATGTGACACTTGATCCAGTAAGCCTGACACACTTCCATCCGTACTACCATCCATGTGTTGGAAACTATATCATATGGATGGATTCTTGATGAGTTTGGGTTTCAGCAAGAGTGTTGCTGATCCAAACCTGTGTTATTACAGTGTTGGTGACAAGAGTCTGATTTTGATGACTTATTCAGAAAGACTTGTTGTTGGATACAAGTAAGCTTTGAATTATGATTTCGAGATAAAGGACCTAAGTATGATACACTACTTCTTGAGACAAGAAGTATGACAGAGGACCGATAAGATTATTCCCGAGTCAAGGAAAACATACAGTGTGAATATTAAAGAAGTTCAGTATGACAAAATGAAAAACCACCATGGTGGATTTGAAGAAAATGAATGATGATGATTCAGAAAAGATTGATCCACAACTGATTCGATCATTGATGTTTCTGGTTAACACCAGACCGGATTCATGCTATGAAGTGAATGTGCTTAGTCAATCCATGAGTCAGCCGAGACAAACTCATTGGATAAGTAGTAAAGAATGTCTTGAAGATATATATGAGGCACATTTGGATATGGACTAAGATATGCCTCCAGCGTGAACTTGATTTTTCAAGATATGTTGATACAGATTGAGCAAAGAGTATAGTGGACTGGAAGAGAACATTCAGTTGTTGTTTTTCTGTGAAAGTTGTCATGGTTTCCTAGTGCAGCAGGAAACAAAGATCTATGGCCTTGAAAGCCACAGAAGCAGAATATGTATCACTCAGTTTGCGAAGCAGTGCGACTTCATAAGTTTCTAACAGATTTACTTGATCATGAGATGGATTATATGATGATAACCAGAGTTGTGTGTAAAACTCTTTGAGAACCCAATGTTTCATGATAGATCGAAACACGTTGAGATAAAATATATTTATATCAGAGACATGATGCAGATGAAAATAGTACACATGAAATACCTTCTTACACATGAGCAGATTGCAGACATCTTTGCCAAATTAGATTGGTTTAGGATACCTCCCTAGTTGAGAGGGAGTGTTGATGACTACAACCAAGACAAATTTCAAAGTACATCCATGTGAGACTTGGCATGATAAAGAATTCCTCCCTAGCTGAGAAGGAGTGTTGATGATTGTAGCTACGTGAGACATTCTCCAGGACAAAAAGCTGAGAGAGATCCCCTCAGAGGGGTGTGTGGTTCCTATCTGAGACATAGCTAGAACGTAGAGATGGTCTCCTCCTTACAGAGAGTTGAGAATAAATCTAGATGATTCTCCTGTGTAACAAAGTGAGAAAGGAGATCTTCAGGTTTGGACGTGAATGTGGATGAGCACAAGGCGAACATATGAAATCCTAAAGTGATGGGTGCATCATCATGAGATAGAGATGCATATGATGTATTTTTTTATTTTTCTATGAGAAAGGTTAAGCATGAAGTTCATTCAATTTTAGCATTTGTCTTAACCATAACAGATAATTTTGCAGCAACCAAGATCACAAGAAGAAACATCATGCATAAGAACACAAGAAGTATCCTGGGAAACCCTTCTCAACAAGGGAAGAAAATCCAGCCAAATCCTTTGCTATATTCTTCAAGAGAAAGAACTTCACCACCAATAATACCTAGCAGACAAGAGGGTGCTCAAACCCTAGAATACTAGCGCCCAAGAGAGGTGCACATTTTTCCCAAGAAGATGTACTTGCTGAAATTTCCAAACTCACATGAAAGATATGATTCCTCAATGGGGAATTTACCATTACTTATACTAGACTGAACCTGTCAACAAAAGTGTCTATTCGCACAACAGGGTTGACCTCTCTATCTTATAATATAATTAATATTAGCCAGATTAATTATCTTTTACATTAATTACTAGTCACATTAAGGTGGGGCCAACCTATACCATTTACATTACAATTAGGGTTACAGGTAGGTCCGACTCTTGAAAAATATAACAATGGATCTTATACACCCACTAGTGCTCATTCATCAGGGGCACATCCATAGGGATGTCCATATCTCTGGCTCACTTCATTACACATAAGAACCACTTCTTCACTAGTGCTCATCCACTAGGATCACGTTCACTTGTTCTCGTCCACATGCACGTCCACTCATCAGATCTTATTTCCCATTGCATTACACAGGAGAGTCATATGGATTTTCTCATCAACTCATCTTATCAGAGGAGGATAATACATCATCTTAATTTATGTTCTCATGACGATGCACCCAACACTTTGGGATTTCACACGTTCACCTTGTGCTCAACCATAGGCATGTCCAACTCTGCAGATCTCCTTTCTCACTGCGTTACATGGAAGAATCATCTGGAGTTATTCTCAACTCTCTGTAAGGAAGAGGCCATCTCTACATTCCAACTCTATCTCAGATAGGAACCACACACCCCTCTCAGGGGATTTCTCTCAGGTTTGTAAGCTGGAGAATGTATCACATAGCTGCAATCATCAACACTCCCTCTCAGCTAGGGAGGCATTTTCTACCAGGCCAAGTATCTCATGGAAATACTCGAGATTTGTCTTGGAAAATGGTTTGGTGAAGATATATGTGATATGTTCATGAGTAGGAAGATATTGCACATGTATTGTCTTCCTCTGTACCATGTCTCTGATATAGTGATACTTTATTTCAATGTGTTTCGATCTGTCATGAAACATCGGGTTCTCAGAGAGATTTACACAGCTCTGGTTATCACAATGAATAGTAGTAGGATCCATCTCATGATTGAACAAGTCAATCAGAAGTTTGTGAATCCACACTGCTTCACAGACTGCTACACTCAATGCAATGTACTCTGCCTTTGTGGTGCTTAATGCGACAAATATTTGTTTTTAGCTACACCAGGAAACCATGGCAAAACCTAAAGTGAAGCAACAACCAGAGGTGCTTTTTCTGTCTACTGCGCTTCCTACCCAATCTGCATTGGCATATCCTTGCAGGCTCAAGTCCACACTGGAGGCATATCTCAGGCCATAACGAATTGTTCCTTGTAAGTATCTTAATACATGTTTTGCATCTATCTAGTGTGTCTGTCTCAGTTGGCTCATAAACTCTCTAAGAACATTTACTGCATAGAAAATGTCTGGTCTCATGTTAACCAGATACATCAATGATCCAATCAATTGTTGATATAAGTGTGGATCTACATCTCCTGACTCAGTATCACTCATTTTCTTCAAATCAGTAACCATTGGAGTGGGCATCGATTTGAATTCTTTCATGCCGAACTTTTTCAGTATAACCATAGTATATTTTCCTTGAATCTGGAAAATCTCATCTGTTCTCTGCCATACTTATAGTCCCAAGAAGTAGTGCATCAATCCCAAATCCTTCATTTCAAATTTAGTAGTCAATGCTTGTTTGCATTCAACAATGAGTCTCTCTGAACTGGTGAGTAAAAGGTCGTCCACATATAGGACCAAAATCAAACACTCATTTCCATCAATGTGATAATATAAGTTTGGGTCAGCAACACTTTTGTTGAATCCCAAACTCGTCATAAATCCATCCATTTTATCATACCAAGCACATGGTACTTGTGTACAATGAATCCTTCTAGATGCTCAATATAAATTTCATCCTCAATTTTACCATTGAGAAAGGTTGTCTTTACATCCATTTGATGTAGCTTCCAACCCATGGAAGCAGCTAGTGCAATGATGAATCGAATGGAGGTGTATCGGGATACTCGTGCAAAAGTCTCGTCATAGTCCACTCCCTCTATTTGTGAAAACCCTTTGGCCACAAATATTGATTTGTATTTTTCGACGCTTCCATTAGCAACATGATTTCTTTTATAAATCCATTTGGAATTCACTACAGACTTTCTCTCTGGTCTTGGAACAACATCTCATACATCATTTTTTAGTATAGATTGGTATTCTTCAGTCATGGCATCTTGCCATACTTGTTCACCTTAAGCTTCTCCATGACAAGATGGCTCTGAGTCAATAATGTGGATCATGGCTGAAAGGTAGCTTGAGAATCTATTTGGTCTCTTTCTCCCTCTGGTTGTTCCTTGTGGGGATTTATGCCCTTCTGCTTCTTGTAGAGTTTGCCGGGCCCAAGCAGACCTTTTATGTCCAATTGTGATATCTTTGGGTATGTTGCTTGGAGAAACTGAATCGGCTGGAACAACTAGATCAACTAGAGCTATTGGATCATCTGGAATAATATATGTCTCCCTATGAATTGTTGAAGGGGGAGAAGGCACTATCTCACTATCAATTTCCATCTGAGATTCTCTGGATTTCTGGAAGGCTACTTCTTCTTCAAAAGTAACATCTCTTCTTACTTCAATTTGTCTCTGACCATGAATGTAGATTCGATATGCTTTTGAGGATTCACTGTATCCAACAGATGTGCCCTTCCTTCTTGAAGGTTCTAGCTTGGATATCTTTTCTTTGGGTACATGAAGATATACTCGACATCCAAATATTCTGAAGTGTTGAATCTCAGGCTTCACTTTGTTGAAGGCTTCTTCTGGAGTAATTTTCTTTAGGATCTGATGAGGGCTTCTATTTTGAACATACAATGTTGTCATACATGCTTCTGCCCATAGAATCATAGGTAGACTTTGATCATGTATCATTACTTTTGTTACCTCAATGATAGTTCTGTTTTTCCTTTCAGCAACCCCATTTTGTTGAGGGTTGTAAGGAACTGTGAACTCCCTCTTGATTCATGCTTCAATACAAAAACTATTGAATT
>WSFP011431536.1:0-21576 GCA_009831015.1 Picea engelmannii | reverse complement strand
GAGCCCCAATGGGGGTAGTTGATACGTCAACTTCCGGAGGGAATAAATGTTTCATACGATATATGTTTGGGGCACATGATAGCTCATTGGAAAACTCTATACAAGAAGAACACATTCCGATTGGACCCCCAAACGTCAACAAAACATCGTTTAGGGCCTCAAAATGGCCCTGGAGGTTTGGGACCCGCAAAAATGTAGAAACATTACCAAGGTGGAAAACTATATTTCGAGCTGGCAGAATAGGTGGGTGGCCATTGATATCCACTTGGATCATTACTTCAAAAGGATATTGAATATTTCTATAGGATTCTTGTTGTAACTAACTTGTTATTTATAGTATTGACATATACTAGAATTACTCATGCAAAAGTATATTAAGCTAAAAAAGAGAATGAAATGTTATTTAATCACTAATTAACATGCATCAAAACTACAAAAATTGCAACAATGTCCTTGAGCCCTCTTGAGTGGGTCCTACCTAAGAAGCACAAGGAGCCTTCAGAAAAATCTAATGAATTGAAGGAAAAAATATATTTATTTTATTAACAACAGGAATACATCAAGAGTAAAAAGGCTCTAAGTATTCAACAAAAGTCTTCATAAAGTCTCAATACAATACTCTAAAAAATTATGTTTTCCCCCTTCTCTCCTATTCTAAAGGTTTATATGTAGATTGAGAGTTCTAAATCCCTTCTTAGATCGAGGAGAGAAGTGGTTAAATGAGGGATCTCAGCCAATTACATATGTATCTCAAAATGCTACTAATCAGGAGTGGAAATTAATGGACAATGAGTGCTTTAGAGGTAGATGCGGACAATGTCCCTTGATTCTTGGCTGGAAGCTCCTTAAGGGAGACAAAATCCCCTATTTTTAAAAGGTTGTTTCCCTTGACTCAAGAGGTTCAACTTGTTTGTATCTATACACATATTTGGCATAAACATTAAAGAAAAAAATCATAATATTTACAAAAATCTACTTCAAAACACGTTTACTTAGCAACATGAAAAAATATCCATGACTTGCTATTAAATATGGTAAAAAATGAATATTAAGTCATATTATGGTGGAAAAATGTGCCAAATATGATCCTTTGAAAAAGGAAATATTTGGGCTCATCAGGTTGTTCTCATAATAATTGAGTTAGAAATCCTTTGTAACCATAACATATATGAAACAATACAAATAATCTTAAAACACACTTTAATTATAGCCATAAAAGAAAATAAGATAACAAATAGAAATTATGTATACCTTTGAACAAGATCAAAATTAGGATAACAAATGTGTCTTAGGCACAATAGAAGAATGAAAAATGGCTATGTATTGGAGGCAAACATGGAGTGTTTCTATAGAAAAAAGATTTCAAAATAGCAGTCCATCATATCCCCCTAACTGGTCTAGTTGCATGTCCCTATGCAACCCCATCTATTCTTCTTTTGAAATCCTTGCGTGTAGTTCTCCCCAGTCAAAAAATGTGTTTCCATAGTCCCCTTGATTAGAATATCCTAGGGTTATGTCCAATTGTAACCAGTGTGTCCTCTCTTCTTCTTCATTAAAAGTTATAAGTGCCTTGTAGAATCGACTTATGAACCATATAATGGGGAAGTGAAGCCACAATACGATCCATATTGGACCATATATTATCAAATAATTAGCATATAACCCTACCCTATTGAGGTCCAAACCAAAATATGGATACCCCATGGGGTTCCCATTTATCAAATAATTGGTAAGAGTTTCCCATATGTCGTGAGAAACCAAGAGTGCCCCTACTAAATATTGCCTTACAATTCCAAGATACTCTATTATGGAAAATATATGATGATGTTGAATGGTGACAAATATCCCCTATATCTTGTCTTAACCTATGTAAATCATTCTTTATTACATGGGGAAAATGATACTCGTCTCTGACTTTCAAGATTGCTTTTGCCTCCATTCATACATAGAAGTCAATATATTTCTTCCATTGAATTAGACTGAGGATGTGAGATATGAATGTACACAAATGGGAATACCAAACATAGGGGTTGGGGTTCCAACAGGCATTATCTATGCATACCCCCCTACCTCAGCAGGGTCCACTAACCTCCCGGTCTCTGGATTGCTCCAAATTATGGGCCTAAATGGCTCTTCGGGCTCTTGTTGGAACCCTTTGAACAAATCCACAGGTCCCTCATGAAAACTCCACCGACACAAGAAATGCACCAGGCGTTAGTCTTCACTTGTACACGGCCACCAGATATGACCGCGACCTTTTTCGAAAAGGGATTTTGGGTTTTGCGACTTCGAGAATCCTGAAGTCACAAGTCTCTTGACTCTTCAATCCCTATTCCAAAGGCACGTTGCATTTCGCAACTTTGGGACTTTCGATACCAAGCGTTCCAACTCCTTGTCCTTGGGATTACCAAAGTGTCGAATCCCGAAATCGCTCAATGTGTGACCACAACCCCACTCCCAAGGCATGTCGCATTTCACGACTTCAGGACCTTCAATACCAAGAGTCCCATCTCCTAGTCATCGGGATGGCTGAAATGCTGAATCCCGAACTTCCGAAATGTTGAACTCCTTCGAAGTTCCTTCTCCACGACACATCAAGTTTCATGATTTCAGGGTTTCTAACACCAAGCATCCTGACTCCTTGTCCTCATAACTTTCAAAAATCCGAACCTGGAACTACCAAAATGTATGACCGTAGTTCCACTCCAACAATACTTTGCTTTTGGGACTTCGGGGTTTCCAACGCTGAAGTACCCGGTTTCTTCTCCTCGGGATGGCCGAAAATGTGAATCTCGAAATGAAGAAATATGTGACCTTGTTCCATGACCACGCTACTCCCCCATATGTTTTCATGTTTTTGCATTTCGGGACTTCGCGATCCCAGATGAACAACTCACTACCCCTTCGATCTCTCGGTATCCGAAATGCCAAAGTATCGATCCCTGAAATGCCGGTCTTCTGCTTCAAAATGGGATCAACGACTCATAGCCTCTCCTGATCTGACAGCTTGTGTCTTTTTGGGATTTCATGGGTCAAGAGTTCTGAACTCTTACCCTTTGCATTCCCAGTAGTCGAAATGTTGAAATCCTCCTTTCGGGAATTTCCCCGAAACATCGATCGCTCGCCACATGTCCTTCTGTTGGATGGTCACTATCCTTTCAGGATTTTGTGGGTCAGGAGTCCCGACTCTTGACCTTTGTATTTCCCAGTAGCCGAAATTCCGAAATAGGCCTTTCATTCCCTCTTCACATACGAGGGTTAAACCTCGTGCAACTTCTCCTGGATCCGATGGCTATCGTTCCATGCACCCAGATCTGACGGCCCAGATCTTTTTCTTCTGCGCACTCTCCTCCTGCTTGCCTGGACATAGTTTCAATGGTCCAGATCTCGTTCTCCCCAACTGATCTAACAGTAGTTGTGCACCCTCCTGAGCTTTCGCTTCTTCCTGAACTTGGAAGAATTCAAATGCTTCAAAGGTCTCAGCCTTTGCTCCTGCTGTGAAGCCTATATCCTTGGCTCCCACTTGTGTTCTAAAGACGACGTCCCTCCTAATATTTGTCGACCCTAAAACCTAAAAGAGTTTCTAGACCTTCTACTCCTTTCTTCTATTGCTCTGTGTGCAAAGGCATGGTTCCTCCTGAGCTTCAAGACTTAGAATAAGTCCACCCTTGCACACTCCTTGTGCTACAGAGTATTTCGCTAAACTCAAATCCAAAGTATTTCTTGTAAAGAAATGCTTCATGCCCTCCTGATGTTCTTCGTCTCAATGCACACCTTATAGTGACTTTCTCCAAAGAGTGTTCAGTAGCTCTGTGAGTGTCTTCTCTTTGACACTTCCCTTTCCTCAGAACTCAAAATGGAGTTCTCTGGTGCACTCTTTTCACTCGCTCAATGCCCTCCTGGCAGAGTTTTATAGAACCTTCAGTAGTTTTTATTTTCAACAACCTTGAGGCTCCTCCTTGAATCTGTGAATCTTTCTAGTGTGCACTCCTTGCACGTTCTTTCTGACTCCGCAGAGCTCAGATGTGCACTCCTCACGCTGGCTATAGAACTTCCAATGTTCTATTGTGCAGTCCTTGCATGACCTAAAGAACCCAGACAAAAATTAAAACTCAATCAAATAGAAAATAAAATCTATCTATAACCTATATCTACAGTATACAAGTGACACTCAAATGCATAAACATACACAGACAATTCATGGGCAGGAAAAAATGCTCTTTGTATTAATTTCAAAATGCCTATACAAAATCTTACAAAGGCTGGACTGTAACAAGTCTCATCTCTCTCTCGAGACCTCTCTACCTAAGAACTCCCTCCCTAACTCTCTACTCAAATTTCTTAATTACAAAATGGGGGCTCTCTCGAGCTTATCCTCAACCACCGTCTCTGAGATATTGCTATCACTGAGCGGCTCCTATGGCTACATTACATAAATGGATGTCTAGTCCTGACAGATCTGGAATTAGTTGCAGGTAACCATTTAAGGCAACCTCAACCACTTCTTGAACATCTGCATGGTCTGGCACTAAAAGCCTTACAACATTTATTGAAATTTCAAATTTCAAAATTGAGAGGGTTGCACCTCTCCCTTTCTCCATTAATGTGTGCTGGATGTGCTAGTTAGCTGGAACACTGCTGACATGGAGTAATGCTCTTGTATCATACTACTCAACTAGAAAAATCATGAGCTCTGACTCATGAGCTCCTCTTCTCCAGTGTTGAAATCAACCTGGATCCCAAACTTTCCCTTGGAGATGTCCATCTACTCCTCTCCAGCTATGCTGTTGTTTTTGTTGCTGCTTCATCTTCCCTTCTACTCTTGCAGGCTCCCTTCTGATCAACTTCTCATTGTTGACCACTTCTGCTGCTGAACTCAACATAAGCCTTCTGATTTCTTCAATTACCTCGTTCAGTTGCTCCAGTGGCTAGCTCTTTGTATGCAGTCTTCTCTGCTGCACTTCTGTCTTCTCAATGGGAAGATTTGTTTGAACTCCCATGTTGTCTTTATCTCTCTTTATGGAACTGAGTGGGGACTTTGCTGCAGACTCTAGCTCTGTAGTCTCCTTACTGAACTATTTCTCAGCTTCTTCCTGTGGCAGTTTTGTTACTGCCATTTCTTCTATTGGCATACTTTCAGCTTCTTCCATCTTCTCTTGGGGATGGTATGCTCCACTACCTTCTTCCAACTTATCTTGTTGGATGTGCAAGCCTTGCACCATCACCCTTCTCTCCAGGGATTCCAATTCTTTGCACAGATCAACAAAATCTGTGTTGTCTGCTTCTTCTTCTGCTGTAGGCTTCAGTGCTACAACCATCTTTGTTTTAACTCCTTGGCTGAAAATTTTGAGCCATTATGTTGAACGCTCATCCTTTTCTCCTTGGGAAAACATCAGTTTCTGATCCACTTCTTCCTCCATTACAGTTTTTGTTGGTTGTCTCTCTTTTGTTGCTGCATCTGCAACACATGCTCTGGGATAAACTGGGATACTTGGTAGGAATACTCGAATTCCCCCAATCATCAGAATGCTCTTCTGATTCTCTCCTGTCAGCACTCCTTGTTGATCTGAACTCTCCTTTGAGTTCATGAGACTTTTAGACAGTCTCATCTCCTTTCCCCTACCCACCTGGCAATTTGGGAGTTTTCTGCTGCCCACCTGGCAGTCTATGAGACTGTTTGATCCCATCTCATTTCCCACCTGACAATCTGAACTTTCAGCACTGCCCCCTTGGCAGTACATGAGACCTTCCACTGATCTCTTTCCATTTCCCACTTGACAACTCAAAAGTTCACTTCTTCCCACCTGGCGGTTTATGAGATCAATCGATCCCATCTTCATCAACACCCCTTACTGACCCAAACTCATCCTTGAGTTCATGGGACTTTCAGACAGTCTCATCTGCTCTCCCTTGCCCACTTGGCAATATGGGATTTCTTCCCTGCCCACCTGGCAGTTTATGAGATCTTTAGCTAATCCCATACCATTGCCCTCCTGGCAATATGAATTTCCACTATTGTCCTCCCGATAGTCTATGAGATCCTCCAATGATCTCATCTCATTTCCCACCTGGCAATTCAAAAATTCATCTCAACCCTCCTGTCAATTTATGACACCTGAAACTAATCTCTCTTCCTCATCACTGAGGGTTTCTCCAACTTCTGTCTCACAGATGCAAACCAGCTCTGTGTCACTGAGGTTTTCAGCATACCTCAGCCATATTTTCAACAAACTTTGTTGTCCTTTGGAAAACAAATCCTTGACTGGCCACTTCACCTTCTTTTTCATGGGCCATTCATACACCCATCGTGTTCTTTCACTCTGCTACATTATTAATGCAAGCTGCTCCATTCTCTCTCTTATCTCAATGAGTTCTTTGTCAATTTCTTCTTTGGTTTTCTGCTGGTGGTCTCCTCTTCCACTACGCTCATGTCCTTTAGTAGCCATATCTATCTTTACCTTCTGTCTTCCCTCCTGGAAAAATTATGGATCACTCTATGCCTGAGAGCATATCCATCTTCTCCTACAGCTCGCTTGGCTGTCTATTGAATGTTGCACACTCAAACAATCACCACAAAGCATTATTACTTTGTCTCCTTTCACCTTCTGTATACAGATGAATCTCTGCTTCTGATTCCACTCGATGTTACCAGAATTTCTCCTACCATCTCTCCTTTGTCTGTGAACAAAGTAACGGTCTCCTCTTTTTCGTTTGTCTGAAATCTACAGACAAAAATATGCTCTGATACCACTTGATGTAGACCCCCCTACCTCAACAGGGTCCACTGACCTCCCGGTCTCTAGATCGTTCCAAATTATGGGCCAAAATGGCTCTTCGGGCTCTTATTGGAACCCTTTGAACAAATCCACAGGTCCCTCACGGAAACTCCACCAGCACAAGAAATGCACCAGGTGTGAGTCTTCACCTCTACACGACCACCAGATATGACTGCGACCTTTTTCGAAAAGAGATTTCGGGTTTCGTGACTTCGGGAATCCTGAAGTCGCGAGTCTCTTGACTCTTCAATCCCTGAAACCTGAAATGCTGAAATGCCGAATGGATTCACCGACGGTTAGCTCTTGGCCAAACCTCAGTCCATGTGACCACCTTCCCCATGACCACATCCCTATTCCAAAGGCGCATCGTGTTTTGCGACTTCGGGACATCCGACACCAAGCATTCCAACTCCTTGTCCTTAGGATTGCCAAAGTGTTGAATCCTAAAATGGCTCAATGTGTGATCACAGCCCCACTCCCAAGGCACGTCGTGTTTTGTGACTTCGAGACCTTCAATACCAAGCACCCCATCTCCTAGTCATTGGGATGGCCGAAATGCCAAATCCTAAACTTCCAAAATTTCAAACCCCTTCAAAGTTCCTTCTCCACGACACGTCACATTTCATGATTTCAGGGTTTCTAACACCAAGTGCCCCAGCTCCTTGTCCTTGGAACTTCCAGAAAGATGAACCCCAAACTACCAAAATGTATGACCGTAGTTCCACTCCAACAATACGTCGCTTTTGGGACTTCGGGGTTTCCAATGCCGAAGTACCCGGTTTCTTGTCCTCGGGATGGACGAAAAGTCGAATCCCAAAATGATGAAATGTGTGACCCTGTTCCGTGACCACGCTACTCCCCCATCTGTTTTCGGTTTTTCACGTTTCGGGACTTCGTGATCCCAGTTGCAACAACTCCCTGCCCCTTCGAGCTCCCAGTATCTGAAATACCAAAGTACCGATCCCCGAAACGTCGGTCTTCCACTCCAAACTGGGATCAATGGATCATAGCCTCTCTTGATCTGATGACTTGTGTCTTTTAAAGATTTCATGGGTCAAGAGTTCCGACCTCTTACCCTTTGCATTCCCGGTATTCGAAATGCCAAAATCCTCCTTTCGGGAATTTCCCCGAAACATCAACCACTCGCCACGTGTCCTCCTGTTGGATGATCACGATCCTTTCTAGATTTTGTGGGTCAGGAGTCCCGACTCTTGCCCTTTGTATCTCCCAGTAGCCGAAATGTCGAAATAAGACTTTTGTTCACTCTTCACATATGAGGGTTAAACCTCGTGCAACTTCTCCTATATCCGACGGCTATTGTTCCATGCGCCCATATCTGACGGCCCAAATCTCTTTCTCCTGCACACTCTCCTCTTTCTTGTCTGGACATAGATTCAATGGTTTAGATCTCATTCTCCCCAGCTGATCTAATGGTAGTTGTGTGCCCTCCTGAGCTTGCGCTTCTTCCTAAACTTGGAAGACTTCAAACACTTCAAAGGTGTCAGCCTTTGCTCCTGTTGTGAAGTCTATATCCTTGGCTCTTGCCTGTGTTCTAAAGACGTTTTCCGTCCTGAGATTTGTCGACCCTGAAACCTCAAATATTTTCTCGACCTTCTACTCCTTTCTTCTATTTCTCTGTGCGCAAAGGCACGGTTCCTCCTGAGCTTCGGGACTTAGAATAAGTCCACCCTTGCACACTCCTTGTGCTACAGAGTATTTTGCTAAAGTCAGATCCGAAGTATTTCTTGTAAATAAATGCTTCATGCCCTCCTGGCGTTCTTCAGCTCGATGCACACCTTGCAGATCCTTTCTCCACAGAGTGTTCAAAATCTCTGTGAGTGTCTTCTCTTTGACACTTCCCTTTCCTCGGAAATCAAAATGGAGTTCTCTGGTGCACTCTTTGCACTCACTCAATGCCCTCCTGGCAGAGTTTTACAGAACCTTCAGTAGTTCTGTTTATCTTCTGTGCCTTCCTTTTCACAGTTCCTCGTCCTCCAAGGTGTTCAGAAACCTTGAGGCTACTCCTTGAATTTGTGAATCTTTATGGTGTGAACTCCTTGCACGTTCTTTCTGACTCCGTAGAGCTCAGATGTGCACTCCTCGCTCTGGCTACAAAACTTCCAGTTCTTTGTTGTGCACACCTTACAGGGCCTAAAGAACCCAGACAGAAATCACAACTCAATCAGATAGACAATAAAATCTATCTATAACCTGTATCTACATTATACAGGTGACACTCAAATGCATAAACATACACAGACAATTCATGGGTAGGAAAAACTGCTCTTTGTATTACTTTCAAAATTCCTATACAAATGTTTACAAAGGCTGGACTGTAACAAGTCTCATCTCTCTCTGGAGACCTCTCTACTTGAGAACTCCCTCCCTAACTCTCTACTCAAATTTCTTAATTATAAAATGGATTTCCAGTCCTAATAGATTTGTACTTAGCTATAGGTAACCATTTAAGGCAACCTCAACCACTTCCTGAACAGCTGCGTGGTCTGACACTAAAATCCTTACAACATTTATTGAAATTTCAAATTTTAAAATTGAGAGGGCAACGCCTCTCCTTTTCTCCATTACTATGTGATAGATGTGTTGGTTGGATGGCATGCGGCTGACATGGAGTGATGCTCCTACATCAGTTATCTTGTAATAGAAAATTAAAAAGGTAAATTTTGCACGACGAATTTTGATCTTTCATGTTAGTAGAGAAAAACATGTCCATGAAGTCCATGGTTTCGTCACCTCATATGGTTTTCTAGCTACTAGTTGCTTCAATCTAAATGTGGTCCTTTGATAATGTAAAAGTATAGGATAATCCCTCGGGGGGAGTATAAAAAGAATTTATTCAAAGGCTAGTTCAAATGCGTGTTGTAATGACACCAAATCCTATGCTAGCTAATCCTTGCAGTTTTTAATCTTGGATTCCCATTTCTGTTCTTGTGATACATATAAAACCACCTTTATTTTAATTTTTCAATAACTTGACAATAGGTTTCTCTATTAATGATTCCCAAATAGAAGAGTTTGTATTTATTCCTCCATTGGGGTAAATATGGATTTAATTGGATAAAGGCATAAGTGTTGGTGATTATATTTTCAAGGAATGCATTAATGATCTACTGGGCTTCTTTTACATGCATTTATGCACATTTACCAGTGCTAGGTTTTGGAGCTTCTTCTTGATTGATAGACTCCAATTTTTTTTCCATATTTCCAACCTTATATATTCTATTCCATAACTTTATTTTAAGTTTTCAATTTTGTAGCATCAATTGTTTATTTTGTTTAAGTAATTCCCAATATCTATGGCTACAAAATTGTAACAACTTGAGATCCAAATTTGACTTACCTCTCTTGACTCTGTCCCTCCTTCTTCGACTTGGTCCTGCCAATTTTGATCCTAGAAAAAAATGTGAATGTTGTGATTCCTTGGCCATGAAATATTTAAAATGGATCTAAGGTGATAAGGGTTATTTGAATGAGGAATCCTTAAACCATGATTTGAACTATTCATCACCCAGGGTTTGATAAGATTCTTTATCTGAATCTCCCAATTGAATTTTAGCATCCTCCATTCCCTCAACTTTTGATTTATTAATAATTTAAATTCTAGGGTTATCTAGATCTTCCCTAACTATCACCTTTGTTTTCCTCGATTACCTCGTTAAGTAATGAGACTCCGAAGCTCCAATCACCTACATCTGAGCAAACTCCCTTCTTGGTGGTAGAGCCCTAAATCATGGCTTGGTCACAATTCCTTTGGAGAATATGATCCATGAGACATCAAGCCACACCAATTTTTCCATGATCAACATTTTTATGAGTCCCACGTGTTATAATGTCTTATTGGGTTTCCATCATCTCCTCATGGCTACCACCATCTTAGTCAAACTTTGAAGCAAATAATATGACATATTAAGAAATTTGTCTTCTTTTAAATGCATCGGGATTTGGATATGATAATGATAAGCCATATTTAACCTCCCTTCGTAGGCGATGGAATTTTGTATGAATAAAACCACTTCTTTCTATGGTTGTAACAATGCGTCCCTTTGAACTCCCCTTCTGAGATCACACAGTGGAGAGAGTTTCTTAAGGAACTGAGACCAGTTCTTGTTTGGAGTTTTAAAGTTTTTATACCACCTTTCACTTTGTTGTGGAAACCTCATAACGTTGCTAAAAAAATACTCTATAACCATGATTTTTAGTTGTTGTACCATAGCTTGATCCGCATTGAAGGTTTTGGAATTTTTGAGCGCAACCTATGTGTCCAAACCATGTAATGTTTCAAGGAAACTGAGCCAATCGACCAAAGAAAATATTTCCATGACTTCAAGGTTGCCCCGTATGGCCTCAATACCCTTGAGCTCTTTTATATTGATTTATCCCCCCATGTTTCTTGGTCGTTTGAATTTGAATCAATGGATATACTTGTAATTCGTCGGATTCCCCTATATTATCGGGTTTAGAGTTTCCAATGTTCACAAACCAAATTGCTCGGATAGAACAATCATAAAGGATATTGAAGTAGAGTGTCAGTTCACCATGGACTAGTGTAATAGTCAGGTCCCGACACATATATGGCGATCATGTCATTTTGAAAAAACATTTTTATTACATGATACCAAATGTAATTTGACAAGATACATAAAGGATCATTATTATAGAGCATTCAACAAAATGACCCATAATTATAAAGTAAGGTCTGCTTAAGAAATGATATATGATTACAGGGTAAGGTATGCTACGAGTTGGACCATGACTACAAAGCAAGGTAGGCTATGAAATAAACCATGATTTCTATAAAATGGACTACAATTGTAGAATCATTCATGTTATGAAATGGATTATGCTAGAGATGGTATTTTTATTCCCTGAATAACATATTTGACATATATAATGTTTGCTAATATTGTTAGACTAGCTTGGTTAGCAACAGGTCTACTAAGGTACTATAAAATGGTATGTCAAATAGGCTAATAATTATAAATTTTAATAACCAGGGTAATTTTAGCATAGAACCTCATTCAAAAAGGTAGGAAATAGGTCAACTTTGGTGTACTAGTCAAGTAGAATTTTGGGAAAGACAACCATGAAAGTTTTAGGATTTTTAGGAAAGATAGGGGATGGTATCAAATTCCCAATTAATCTCCTAAATTCTATTTATAGAAAAAATTTAAATATTCTTTAGAAAAAACATGAATTGTTGCAAGAAGATATGTAGTATAGGTGCCATGTTGTTATTATTGATCCTTCCCTTAATGATTGATATACTAAGAACCTTCGATAACTAGTCTTGAACTCTTTTGTTGATTGCCTTGGAATACTTGGACAAAGATGATTTCCATCTTGATCATGAAAAGTCACAAATCATGAAGCCAATGCAAAAGAGGCACCAAGGAAATAATGTATACTTGATTTAGTATGCTAAATGTTGCAGAAAAGATCATACTTGAAAAATAAATCTGATAACCAAAAAATAAAGTTATGGGTATATTCTGAGATATTTACGATTTTTTCTTTTTCTCTATTTTTTTTTCTCAAACATCGTCGACCGAAAACTCGGTTTTCAAACAAAATTTTGTCCAGTTGCACATCTAGAGAGGTTTTCACAAATTGAATTTTTTCTCTTGCTTGGTTATATCATCCAATTACTGGTTTTCCAATGGTACCAAGGCTAGTAGTCCCCGAAATCATTTTCACCATCGGATCTTTATTCCTTTTTTTTTTCTCTTATTTATTTTTTCTTTTTCTTAGATTGGAATTGGAGGATGGATCATGAAGCTGTGGGGTTGGGTGGAAAATCCACCTTACTCAGAACTTTGAGATCTATTTTCTTGACTAGATCTTGAATGAAATCCTCTCTGGACTTGGGCTTTTGATATAGCCTTAGTCGATGACCATTTTTCACTAATTGATTCCTTTATTCATTAATGGTGTGGAGTTTGATGGAGCCATTGTCATAGTCAATGTCTATTTCATATGGCCCCAACCATGGGTGTAGAAATTTCCCTTGAAATATTTATACTATGAGTCGACCAAAAGAGCCCAATCTCCCTCTTTAAACTTCTTCTTTTTATGAATATGTCACTCCACTTGGATCTTTTTTGCTGGACTACATAAGTCTATTGTAGTGTGGCCTAACGAATTTCGTTGAGTTCATTGATTTGATTGAGTCTATGTTTTTGGGCCTTTGAGAGATCCAAGCCCACTTGTAGTTCGATTCTTAATGTCTTGATTTTAAACTATATAGGAAGAACCACATGTTTTCCATACAAGAGATCATAGGGAGTGGACCCCATAGTGTTCCTCCAAGTGGTTTTGTAATCCCAAAGGGATTCTAGAATCTTGTCAGCCTAGTCCTTATGATGCTACTAAAATGTCTTGGTAAAGATGTCTTCTAGTACTATGTTGGTGACCTCCACCTGTCCATTTCCATGAGGGTGGTATGGAGTATATATCCATTGTTGATATTTAATTGCTTAGTAATGGATTAAATGAGCTGAGAAGTGAAACACATCCCTTGGTCGATAACGAGATATCAGGGGACTCTAAAACAAATGACAATTTTCTCATTCAAGAATTTATTCATTTCTTCTTTTGTAGCCTTTGGCAAAGATTTTTCTTCAACCCATTTGGTTACATAGTCAGTGCACATTAGAATTTACACCTTCTTCTCTATGGTGGGTTGATAGGCCCTACAAAGTCTAGGTCCCATTTCTACATTGGCTCCACCAAAATATGGTGTTGGAGTGGCATCTCATCTGATTGAACTAGTTGACCCATCCTGTGACACTTGTCACGTCTCCTGACGTATTTCTTGGTATCCTGATATATGGTGGGCCAATAATACCCCAATGCAGTACTTTATTTGCAGTTCTTTTGTTAGTGAAGTTCCCTATGTAAGGTTCATCATGAAATACCTTTAGAATATCATATATTTCATCCTCTCAAATAAAACACCGGATAATATGAACTGGCCCAATGTGAAAGAGGTATACTTCATTCCATGAATTCATAGTGATCTTTTAGATGACCCTTTGGAATTATCTCAGTGACAAATGTAGTGGAAGCCTTCCTGCATCTAGGTAGTTAGAGATGTATGAAAATCATAGTGTGTTATTGGAAAAATAAAACCAATGTTCCTCTTGGAAAGGTTCTTCCACATGAATGGATTCTCCTTCTTTGGTAAGACTAGAAAGGAAATCAACAACCACGTTTTACCTCCCTGGCTTATCAATTAATGTAATTTCAAACTCTTGCTATACAAGTAGACACCTGGTCACTCTTCCATTAAAGAAAGGTTTTTTCATGAGATAGTAGATGGGAGAGTGGTCAGTATGCACAAATACAGAGTAACCAATGATATAATGATGAAACTTGTTAATGGCATATACAACAAAAAAAAACTCTTTTTCGATCACGATACAATTCTTTTCAACAGGGGTGAGATTATTACTGATGTAATATATAACATAAGGTAGTTTCTCCTCTTTCTTCCCCAATACAACCCAAATGGTTGTGTTTGAAGCATCTGTAGAGATCTAGAAGGGTAGTTACCAATTTGGACCTCACAAGATTGGTGCATTTGAAAATTTCTTCCTCAAGGATTCAAATGCAACTTGACATTGATCAATCCAGTAGAATTATGTAGTCTTTGTGAGTCATTGAAATAGGGGTGATGCTAAATTATTAAATTTCTATATGGACCTTTGAAAGTATCATGCATTCTCTTAGAAACTGCGAACATCCTTCTGGGTTGTAGGAATTGGAAGCTACAATATGACTTCTATTTTGGCGAGATCCACTTGGATTCCTACCGGTGATATGTGGTGTCCTAGCACAAATACTTCAGTGTAGATCATGTGGCATTTCCCATTTATTAGATATAGGTTTGTCTCTTAGAATTTTATAAATACCTTTTATAGATTGTCTAAGGCTTCCTTAAATGTGTCCTCATACATGGTGAAGCCGTCCATATATATTTCTACACAATCATTGGTCAAGTCGGAGAATATACCCAAGAAAACCCTTTGTAAGGTAGCTAGATAATTACACAATCTAAATGGTAGTACTCGATAATCATAAGTTCCCCAAAGAAATATGAAGGCACTTTTCTCTTGGTCATTAGGGGAAATCTATATTTGATTGTAGCCGCTAAATTCGTCAATAAAAGAGAAAAAATTCTTTATTTCAAGGGTATCTATAACTTGAGAAATAAATGGAAAGGGAAAGTAATATTTTAGGGTGGCCTTATTCAACTCCCTATAATCAACACATATAAACCATTTACCATTATTTTTTAGCATAATGACTAGGGGTGAAACCCACTTACTATTAGAGATGGGGTAAATGAAATTTACATCAAGGAGATTATGGAGCTCTTCTTTTACTATGTCCTTCAAAGCAAGATTCATCCTTCACTAGGGCTGCCTAATAGGTTGGGAATCCTCCCTGATATAAATATGATGAGTACATAAGTTAGGGTGGATTCCATTCATATTGGTGTATTCCTAAGAAATTGCATGAATATGTTTCTTTATAATCTTAGTAAGTTTCTTTTGTTGAGAAGGATCTAGCTTAGCATTGATGTTCAAAGTTTTCCAGGATATATTTAGACATATAACATTTTATTCTCAGAGACAACATCTACATAAACCATGGCATTTAGTTGTTTTGTCAATCCAGTCAATGAGTAGGTTCCTTTGAAATACTTCCCAAAAATATGCTCAAAAGTTGAATGGTTGGTTGTATGAGGATGTTCTATGAAATTGAAAATGAATTCATCCTCAGTGTCTTTTCTAAAGGTGGATGCTTGATCAAGAGTCAATAAAAGTTGGGTAGATTCCTCATCACTGTATTAAGGCCAAGGGAGATTTTTCAAGTAAGGATAAGGCTTATCAGGAGGATAGAGGGTAATATTTTTAGTAGAATTTCCATGAGAGATAGTCATATCCCATGATCTATAGCTGATATATGTGTTAGTGATGGTTGACCAGGGTCTTCCCAAGATCAATGGGTATCACCATAGATTGTCTTTTAGTTGTAGGACCAAAAAGTCAACTGAGTATTCCCATGAATTCATAGAAACAACTATATCTTCCAACATTCCCTTGGTATTTATTGTAGACCTATATGCTAGTTTGAGGACTGTAGGAGTTCGTTGTAGACTAGTAAATTGAAGTTTTCCCCTTGTATCCTTGGTCATAACATTTATAGTTTCCCCTAGGTCACTCATAGTATTGGTAATTGAAGTATTATTGATGTTAACTTTGATGACTAGAATTTTTGGGTTTATATATTTGGCCACAAATACTTTTCCTAGCATTAGATCAACTATCTTCCCTATCACATGAATATTTTTTGGGTATTTCTTCTTCCTACCTACATTTCTTAAACAAAGTTCCCAAATAGACTTAGCATAGATTGAAACATTCTTAATGTCCTGAAAAAAGGGGAATATTAAGACACACATTTCAAAGTTCCCCTAAAATATCAAACTCTATCTTTGTGTGAGGGACTTTTATATGCATAGCCTTTCTGGATAAGGAGGATTTGGGAGCAATTCTTTCTCATGAGGCTATTTTGAAGTGGTAGTATGGTTTTCTTGAGAGGGGTTAGTGATTTGATAATCTAGTTCAATAATTTTTCTCTTGTCATCTAGTTCCTTGATGATAGGGGAAACATGATCCTGAATCACTTTCCCTAATTGTAGGTGAATATCCTTACACTTCATAGGGGAAATTACCTATGTTGGAAATAATGGTAGCTCAACGTTTTAGGTGGGTTGTAATAATTTATTGTTTGGTTTAGGTATGGTCCAGGAAGGTAATTGTGATGGTCTCTAAGGAGGTTGGCTAGGTGGTAGTTGTAATTGTTGTTGATGTTGGATCTGGGGATGTGAGTGAAAGGTGGATTGTTGAGTTGTATGTCCTCTCCAACCTTGTTTCCATGATTTTTTTTTATCTTAAGGGTTCCATAGTTTCCAAGGCATGGGAGAATACCAATTCCTCTATGGGTATTGGTATGGGATACGATATTGAGGGTATTGAGTTGGCTCTTGTGCCATGCCTAGTTCCTGTTGTGGCCATGGCTTCTTTTGGTCCACAAAACATATTTGATCAATTTCCTCATTGGCCCCTTGGTAAACTACCTTTAGCTCAGGTAGGGATGGGAAATTATTAGTGGCATGATTTTGTTCACAAATGAAACATACCTCTATATTGTCCAAAGGACACTCTAGTAAGGGACACTTTTTTCGACACTTGGAACATAATATGACCAATGCTAGGTCAACCTATTCTTTCTTCTTCTTATCTTGAAAATTATCCAAATCGGATCTCAGTGAGCTAAGAATGTCATTTTTAAACTTGTCCAATAAGTTCCCTCTCTCTTCCCTGGTAACTCCCCCTCTGTTGGATGAATTAGTGACCCTCAGGGATAGATCCCTAGGGCCTCTCCCATATATAGTAGTACTTCATGAATATCATTTGCATAATTCACATATAGCATCATATGTGATTTGGGAGACATCTCTAGCTCCAATAAGATTTAATGTATCCATGCAGTCATCCTTAATTCCCCTAAGGAGGATAATGCACATAGTCTCAAGATCAACTACATTTTGTTTAGTCCTCTGCAAATTGTACTAGAATATTTCGACATAGTCCTTTAGGATTTATTCCTCCCTTTGTGTCATCTTAAATATTTCCTCATAGATATCCCTCACCTTACAATAATCCTAGTATTTTTGTAATATTTTTTGTCTCATTTCATCCCAGGTCTTAGTAGATTTCCCTCCGAGCCCCATGAACCAATGAAGGGTTGCTTCCTTTAAGGTAGATGGAATTTTTTTTAACTTATGGGAATTGGGGGAATAATCATAGCTTTGACAAAGGACAACAAATTGAAAGAGGAAAGTATCTGCATTCTCACTTGGAAAGCCACAAAAGTTTAGTAAGCTTGATGGTGAAATATTTTTCATCTGGATTATGCCATCGGATTCCTAAATGGGGAATTAAAACATGATTGGTTCTGTTTGTTTTGGTGCTTCTAATTCTTCAACCATATTGGGAAACTTCCCAAAGGGATTTGTCTGATGCAATGGAAGGCTCAGGTTATTTTGACGAGATTTTCTTGGTCTCCGGGAGATTCAAAAGTAGGATAATTTATAAATATACCAGTTGTAGAATTAATTTTGGGTGGACTATTTGGAATATTAGATGTTACTTGTGAAAAGGGTCAAGCTCCAGAGATTCCTTGGGTCACCTTTTTCTTTAGGTATTGTTTCCTGATTGGTAGTGTTGTGGGTGGTTCCTACACCGTGACTGAGAGGGTTTATAGTGCCTCTAGTCATGCATCCTATAATGTTTTTAATGTATGATATGTTGAGAAAAGGTTATCAAATGGGTAGTTGGTAGTTCCTTGAGGTTTCCTTCATCATGGTATCTTTCCTATGATGAATCTAAGGAAAAAGTCCTAGTTCTTTGAGTGTCTCCTTAGAAAGGACACAAAAATTGACAGTGTGTATATGTGTCTTCCTATTGTGTGGACATACACATAATACACAATCATTTAATATATCAACCCAAAATCTTATGTGATCTTGTGAGGCCCTAAATGCAATATACATAGAAAAATGATTTTTCTTAAAGAAAACTGAATACCATTCAATCTAATATATTTGACATATAAAGTAAATTAAAAAAATATCAATCACAATTCTAAATAAAAGAATGAAGAAAGGAATCCAAAATTTTCTTGATCTTCATCTCAGTTGATGGTACCTCACATAGTAAAGTCATTGAGAACCATGCCCATGGATTCACCACTCAACTTTGTTCATCAAGTGAGACTAAGAATATGGTTATTTTGTAGCACACTAATATTATAAAATTATATTAAAGAAACTATAATGAAACACACACAACAATATGGAAAAATACAATCTACCATATGATCTGGTCTACTCTAATAAAAATTTATAACAAAAAAATCAACAATATCCCTGATCCTTGACTTGGTTAATGGCATATCATATGGAAAATTCATTGGAAATCATATCCATAACTTATCATAAGCTATATATACTAAGTACTGGAAGAGAATAAGGTGATTCTATAGCATAATCTACATGAAGCTAAAATGAAGAATACATGAGATAAAGAAAATACTACCTCAAAAAAATGATTAATCAACAACAGACATGAAATTAAGCTATAACATATAGGAATATCATGGTTCCTTACCTCAAGTGGGCCCCCTAAAGGTTCGACTTGCTCAAGCTCTCACTGAATCACCAGAAAAACACTATATTGCAATCCCACACATGAACAATAATGTCACATTGGGTTTGTAAATAAAAAATTACAGAGAAAGTGTTTTTAGCATAAACAACATAAAAATGATATTATTGATCGTCCTTCTATGAGGATATTACACACACACACACATACACACACACACACACATATATACATGAAAAGGGGGCATTCCTTCTCCATAAATGGAGTGATACTCCCCTCAAAATTTGATACTAGTTTTAACAAACATAAAACTAAAAACTGATTATGACCCTTTAATTGGATCTATGGCTCGATCGGTTCCAAAAACCAACTAATTGTTCATTCCTCAGACAAACAGGTCATTAAAACCCTTCTACTGTAACTTAGTAGATTTGGCTACAACTTGTGGATCACGAGCTTCTCCAACCTCAAGTGCTAACATCGTTATGTAACTATGTGGTAGTTCAAACCAATAGCTTGTTTTCCCTATAGAGTAAATCCCAAGCACACTAATGTAAACCATTAACGATATACTCACAACCATGTTTGTGATAAAACCCTTACCATGATCACAACAATTTATTATTTGGTTTTAAAATTTCCAGTTCGAACATGAAAACCTTGTGAATTCAATGGTAGGTTTCGAGAGTTAATCCTTGTAAAGGCGTGGAAGGTATGATTGGGACTAAGCTCATGCTGACTTGTAAAATACACTAGTGGTGATAATTATCATAATAATTGAGTTAGAAAATCCCTTGTAACCATAACATATACACAACAATACAAATAATCTCAAAACACACTTTAATTCTAGCCATAAAAGAAAATAAGAGAACAAATGGAAATTATGTATACCTTTGAACAAGATCACAATTAGAATAAGGAATGAGTCTAAAAATAGAAGGGGGGAAATGGATATGTATTGGAGGCATAAAGGGAGTGTTTCTATAGCAAAAGGATGCCAAAATAGCAATCCATCAGTTGCCGAGAGAAAGAATTGCACATTAAATTAAATGGAAAATTATATGATCCAATCTAAGGGTTTAAGTCTTCATTATTGGGCATAAGCCATCAATTATGATAATTACATAGTAAATTTCACTCCCACAAAGGATTTAAAAAATATAAAACCAAAATAAGAATGGACTAAAATTAAGCCATATATAAGTCACTTATGTGTATTTGGTAGTGAAGCATGGGCTCACATTCTTGATAAGAAAAGGAAAGCATTACAACCTAAAAGAGAGAAGTGCAATTTTGTTGGATATTTTGAAGATGTCAAAGGTTACAAACTTCTTCAACCTCATTCCAATGAAATAATTATTATAAGAGATGTAAAGTTTGATGAAAATGTATTGACCTATGAGCCTAATTTAGGGTGTGTTCCATCTTCAACTTGCAAGCCATCTTTGAATTTTGAGCCATATTTTGGTTCTATTATGGTTTCTTCTTTGGATGATAATAGTGAGGATGAAAATACACCTTTTCTTTCTTACCTTCCTCCAGATGAGTCTAGTGAACATGAACCTACACCAACACCACCTCTTCCCAGATGGATCCATACAAAATTAGAAGCATTTGGTGATCTTTTCGGTGATCCTATAGATCAACGTCGTACACATTCACAATTCCATCAATCCTCCTCTCTTTCAGCTCAAGTTTTAGAGACTCGTGATCCATACACATTTGCAAAAGATTCTGAGCATTTGTATTGGGACATGAAAATGAATGAAGAATATTGTTCCTTAATGGGGGACAATACTTTGGATCTTGTATCTCTTCCAAAAAGAAGAAAACATATCAGATGAAAATGGGTGTATAGAATTAAGTATGCATTAGATGGAAGTGTTGAAAGGAATAAATCCTGGTTAGTTTCCAAAGGATTCTCTCAATTTGAAGGAATTTTGCTACAATGAGACATTTTCCCCCGTTTCCGAAATGAATTCCATCCACCTTGTTATAACCCTTGTTGCCTCACATAGATGGGGGGTCCACCAGATGGATGATAAATCCTCTTACTTTTATGGGGGTTTTCAAGAAGAAATTTACATGGAACAACCTCCTCGCTATGTTCAGAATGACTCCAACCTTGTTTGTCGGCTTAAGAAATCTCTCTATGGTTTTAAGCAAGATCCTCGGGCTTTGTATTCTAAAATGGATAGATTTCTTCTTAACACTTATTTTTCTAGATGTCATTCTAACCCTTATGTCTATACCAAGAAAGTAGGAATCCATCTCATAACACTTTTCCTTTATGTTTATGACCTTATCCTCGCTGGTACTGACCCTAAACTCTTAACCCATATGACATCTAGACTTAAGAAGAAATTTGAAATGATAGAATTAAGTTATTTTCATTATTTTCTTAGCCTCCAAGTATTTCAAACTAATGAAGGAATTTCCATTTCCCGGTATGACTATGCATGTGACATTCTTCACCACTTTCACATGGAATATTTTAAACCAACCCCTTCTCCCTCCCAATATAGAGTCAAAATTGCTACCAC
>WSFP011431532.1:0-21577 GCA_009831015.1 Picea engelmannii | reverse complement strand
CTGCAATTTTAGGTGGCACCGTTGAGATGGACCTCACATTCTTGCAATTTCCTTTGAAAAATTGAACAATAGGCTATCTCCTCAATGTGCCAATAACTGGGGACCATGTGTAAGATATTACTCACCCCGTCAATAATAACAAAGCACAAGACAAGATGATACAATCTCTTCAAAATTATTCTCTAGAAGATATGCCCTTTGAAACAGAGGAGGACTTTGATCAAATAAAATGGCCCAAAAAGGAAGAATACCAACAAATCCTAGATGAATTCAAGAACAAATAAATTGGGATGGTGAAGATATTAAAGAAACATGAAGATGATGTACAAATCCACCTATCTCAACATGAAGTTTTTATAGCAGAAGCCCACCCCCCTCCCTCAGCACAATACACCAGGGTTTTCCAAGGAACAACCAAATACAAAGTCAGAAAGTACAAAGAGGGAGACATGGTATGGATGTGGGATACCCAAAAATAAGAGCCAACCAATGTAAAAGGAAGCACTCAGTCATGGCTCAGACCCTTCAAAGTTGGAATGGAATCAATTAACGACTCATATTACCTATCCACTTTAGAATGAAGAAGGTGCCCATTACATATAAGCGGGCACCTCCTCAAACCCCACCAAGGTGGGGGGACCTGACTTCACAGGTAAGTACAGGTAAGTAGGAATTTTGTATTTGTGTATTATACCATTTGCATTTCATGTTAGTTTTCTTTCACATTTGCATTATTGATTGTTTTCTTTTAGCTTATATATATATCTATGTATGCTGGGGTGGCATTACTACCCCATTTTGTTGTTGATTCCCCTATCGAGATTGATCAGGTATGCAGGATATGCCAGATATTCCGAGGTTATCATGCACTTTACGATGAGCACATGTCCCTGAGTTGGAGCCAGATGTTGTCCTTATTTTTTATGGATAACTAGGAGATCATGTCTCAAGGCCCACAGGTCCTAGACATGGAGTACCGAGAGTAGGATCAACCTGAGCATGGCCTGGGAGGGCCCATCCTTTTCTTCTTCCATCAACTTTGTCTTGTCAGCAACAACATCATCCATCACCATCGGCTTGGTCTTGTATCAGAAGAGGTTCTTGCTCCATGAGGTAATTGGTCCAGGTATCATCGTATGTGTCACTTTTTATCATTGAAACCTTTAAATATATGCATCTGATTCCTTTTATCTCTAACAACTACTTGGATCTTACATTATCCCACTTGAACATGCTTGGGGAGATTGACAAGGTGCCCTAGCAATCCTATTCCCATAGGTCTTGGTTTGCCACTGGGGGAATTTCTGAAAATCCATCGTCCGCTCCCATCATAACACCATTGTTTCATCTTATCTTCTGCTCATTTATCCCATTCCCCTTGTCCGGGCATTGTGTTGACCTATTTATAGGATGGCACCTTATCTCATGGGAAGAAGGGGCTAAAGGCCCAGAAGGTAAGAGCAGCTGGTAAAAGACAAAAGCCTAAAAATGAAACCTCAAGATGCTTCGTCTAGGAATCCTTGAGAAGGAAATAAAAATGCCTCTCAACAAGGAACAAGAGGGACCCATAAAATAACAGACAAGATCTGGTCATAGGAAAGGGGGTCTCATCATGAGCCAACCTATTAGGTTCATGGGTACCTAACAGTATGACATTGCCACCATCTAGTTACCACGCAAGGGCAGTGACCTTTGGTTGCATGGCCAAGGGAAAGGGGGTCTCATCATGAGCTAGCCTTCTCATCTCTGTGAAAGTACTTGTGGGTAACGCTATCAGGTTTGGTCACCATGTCAAGGCAGTGTCCTCTAGTTATCCCTTGAATAAAAATAAAATGAAGAAGAAAAATCAAATAAAAGAATAAAGCAAGAAAACCAATAAAGGCAAGAACGAGCTTGGAAAATGCATCCATGTCAAGTACAACTTTCCTTCTACAAAGGCACCCATAGATAAAATTATGCATCCTTGGCCCTCATTGTGCCCACATGTCTGGACATCCCCTAGCCACATCACCTCACTTACATGGCTTGGATGAAATCTTCCTCGAAAATTTCCTTTTCTTGTGGACACTAGCCCAATAGGACGTTTTGTCCTTTTCTCCAATCTTGTATTGCAGGTTTTTGAAATGTCTTTGAGCCATTGACTGATGTATTAGGGTTTTATGCATATGTTTAATAATATTGATGATGATATGTGATTAACATTTCTATGATCCTGGTGACTGATGAGCCCATGGAGGGTGTAGATTTTGATGTGTAGGACCATGCCTGACAGACAGGTACCATTTGGACTAGTACACATGGGGAGGTGACTAGTTCAGACCTCCATGGGGCTGAAGAGCCCACCAAATGGATGTTGAGACCCAATCAGGGGGTAGAGATAGGATGGATATGGATCAGGGATTTTTCACCGAAGAGGAAGAGGACGTTCGATCAGAGGCACTCTGATAGGACTAGACCTGGGGGGAATGACCCCTTTTTAGTGGAACGCCATCCTTGGAAAGCTTGGGATGTCTCCATCTTCACCATGATGTCATCTAGCTGTATGAATTCTTTTGGAGGTAGAATGGGAAGTAGTGGCACGTGTGGCATGTTGGAGAGGCCCCTGAGGGCTAAAGTTTTTCTCTTGGATGCCTCATTTGCCCTAGAAGGGGCTAGCGCCTCCCTTGAAGGGGATTTTACTCTCTTTTCAGCTCAATTAGGGTTTTAATTTGACAATTTAATGTAAAAACAATATGATTTTGACATTATGGCCTTATCGACCTTTTTATGACCTAAAAAGTAAAATTAGGTCATTGATACATTATATATTGAGGGTTTTGACTCTCATTTTAATGATCAATTATCACTCACTCATAGTGAGGTCTGATTTTTAGCACCCTATTGGGGTTTTTGGATGAACCAAGTGATGTAAATTTGTTGAAGGAAGAAATTTTTTGCATTTATGGTGTTTCTCTTGAAGGAAGGTGTTACAACTAGGATTTGCATGGTTATTTCTTAATGAATTGTAAGTGTTTTTTCTGCAAAAATTCTTATTGAATGGTTATAGCTTAAATTTCATGCATATTTCTTATAAATATTGTTGAATCAAAACCCTAGGGGACAAACACACAAGTAGGTCATTGTCTCATGTCCCTTGATAAAGAAACCTTTAGCCATTGAAAGAGAAGAAGAGAGCCTAGCCATAGCTACACTCCTTGCTTCTCTCTCCCCTGTGCTAGCTGTATCTTTACAAATCCAAGAGAGGGAGATGTCCTAGGCCTAGGTTATCTACAGCTAGGGCCATTTTTCCCTTAGGGTTTGAAGAAAGAGCCTTTCCACAACAACAATCTCCCTGTTTAAGCTCTCTCAGCTTGTTTTTGTTCTTTATTTGAGCTATCCGTTTTCCATGAAGGACGAGAGAGTACGAGGCCTTTCTTTTGCAATACCAGAGTGAGCCTCTCTCCCCTAGGGTTCTTTCTTTTAGGCCCTACTTTAGCAGCACCTTGAAACCTTTCCCTCTAGTCCTTTGGAATCTCGTCCCCTTCAACTTGTGCGTACTTCACTTTCTGACTCCATTTAACCCTAAGGCACTGATCTCCAGCCTCCAGTGTTGAAGTGAAATCAAATCCAAACACTCTCAAACTTATTTTAAACTGAAACCCTAACTACACTAACCCTAACCTACTAACCCTAGAATGATGATGTCACCCTTGGTTGTTTCATATTGATGCAACAACGTCTCATTTTATAAGCAATTGAATGGTAGTTAATATCATTTATTGGATTGAGTGTTGATTTGTTACATTGAATGCTATATCGTTCCAGTATTTATTGTCAAGTGACATATTTATCATTGCCATTTTGTAAACATTGATTTTGTCAATATTTACTATCAAATGGCTTACATTGAATATCAGATAGTCACTTACATATGAAGTACTAACCCCATTGAATACATCTTGCATATATATTTCTTGTTGTTGTCTTGTTCTAGGTAGGCACATATTCTTTGGGGGTTACTTAAAATTGGCCTTTGGTCGGACTATCTTTTTGGGTGGTGATCTGTGAAGGGGGAAATATCTTATTTCTTTTAAACCTTTGCCTCTTCAAAGCCATAGGTCACCGGGGACATCTCCCCTGGGCCTAACCTCCATAAATAGAAAGAACCTCCCCATTGTGGTGACATTGGGTGGGGAAGGTTCATGTTTCGCTAGTTTGACCTACTATCCTTTAGCCTCTCTCCTATCTACAAATTGTGTGATAATAATGACCTTTGACAAGATTAGAATATTTTGGAAGGAAGCAAAGAAATGAATGTAACCCTAGATGAGATGTTGAATGAAGAAAGAGAATTAATATGAATTAATTAGTACCCAAAAGGAGAAGTCGACCCAAGATTTTTTTCCAAGAATACTATAAATATAGGGCGCCCGTCTCTCATTTTTCACATTCTCAGAATTGTAGAAGTCACTTGTGCGCACTGCAGTTTGGAAGTCTTGTATGCAAGTTCTGGGGAAGGTGTTGCACCAATTTTGGGTTGGACTATTTGATCATCTTTGGGCCTTAATTGGATATTGGATTGCTACCAGGATTCTCTTCTCTATCAAGGTCAAGGTGCTCAGAGGGTGGCTTCAGCCTATGGTTGGGTGACAATAGTGATATTGTCAATGGTAAAATGAGCACATTCTTCTATATTCTAACATGCCTATGGAAGCCACAACTAAAACAATGGAGTTTTCAATGGATTAGCCTTAATAGATTCAACACAGTCGAGTCGCTAGGTGCATAGTCACAATCTTGATGTATTGGGATCTGATGCACCTTCAAAACCAGTAAGCTTTATCGTTCAATCCAAGGTAAAATCTTCAACTTCGTCCCAAATAATGATGCCAAAAATGTTAGCACCATAAGTCACCTCTGGATTGCATCAGAGGTAAGTCTGATACCCATTATTTTTTATGTCACAGTAAAATAGTTTAAAGCGTGGTCTAATGGACACAGTCTCAATATTATATCGCTTTAACTCGGAAAATTGGGTTGGCATGCATAGACAAGTGAGGTCTTGATCTAATTTAAGCCAGTAAGTTTGTAGTATATTGGTGAGTAGACAGAAGAAATGTGAGGAAAGCATGAAAGTCTTCTCTAGACATCCGGTCTTCCAACAAACTATGGAGGAAAAGTCTCATATGCAAGATCCTCTTGGATCTGAAAACTTCAAGAAACTGAAAACGTTGCAACAATAAATATAGTCAAACCTACACTATACTACGGTCACAACACTCAACTGGATCATCCATGCCCGAGATTTAAGAGTCAAAAGAGAATAAATGAAAGGAGAAGTTGGCTGCCATTAAAGAAGAAGTCTCAAATAACAGTCATAACCAGAGAACTAGAGGCCTTGTTAAAACATTACAATCGGGAGCGTAGCTCTACCATCGACACTAAAAAAATGGAAAAAATTCCTACATATACTTAGAAATGACTCCCCTGCTAAAGGTGTGGTCATTTCATGATTTCAAGGCTTTGTGTTGGTGAGTTTATCTATCAAGATGTGCATGTAGACATTGGCCAGACTGCCCATGCAATCTTTTATAATACGCAATCTCTGTCATCCCAGACTGACGTCCTGTCTTTATGATTTGTCTCTTTCTAGAATTCTATTTAAGGAAGGAGACGATGTCTCACCCACATCCCTTATTTACATTAACTACTGCATTGGGATCTGAGTGGGAAGAGTCAACACCTGCACTGGATGACATGGCAGTTTTCCCCTAGTTGTTTGCTGCTTTGTTGAAATACTACAAGGAGACCCAGATGACGGATGTGGATGGGGATATAGCAGGGGTGATGGCTTCATCGATGCGGAGGTGAGGTGAGAGACACCCATGTGGATGGTTGTGGTAGATGGGAGGTGACCAGGAAAATACGAGTGGTAGAAAACGTGGGTGCTACATTGGGACAAGTTGGCGATGAAGTGGAAAAAGGTGATGAATTGGGGGGAGAGAAAAATTTCATGGCAGTGGACAAGATGGGGACCATCTTCCTAAAAGGAGGTGAGTGGTAGAACACCTGGCAGGAGATGGTAGGTGAGAGTGATAAGGAGACATGGTCTGACGGTGAGTGGAGGACAAGTATACCATCATGAGAGGAGGAGGGAGAGTGGGTGATGTGATGGGTATAGGTGAGAGATGGAGTGGAATACAGATGTCAGCGGGGGGAAGTAGTGGTAAAGGATGATAGTAAGCGGTCTACTCGGAGGGGGTAGGCAGCGGTAAGAGGTTATTTTTTTTGGGGGGGTCCAAGTTAAGGAGAGGGAGACAAGTTAGTGGGGGTCCCACATTTTAAAACCACCAACTCAGACTCCCCTCCCCTCGTTAAAGGAAGAAAATCGGGGGGGGGTGGGGGGGGGTCCCGATATGGATCCTGCATTGTGGATCTAGATGCGTGGATCTTGGCTACCCAGATCTATGTGTCGATTAGCGAGATGCACCTGCACACACAAAACTTAGGATAAGTGGGTTTTTAACCCACTTCTTGCCATTTTTTCACCAAAGGGGTCCATTTCTTAAGAAAACACCCCCTTACAAATAAATGTGATAACAAAGCCTTTTACCCATGATGTATACAAAGAGGCATACATAGAATATGAGGACTTCAAGGAGGTGTTTCAACAAGTATAGAGATAAATTCATATAGAATAAGTGTTGGCATGTTTTATAGGAAGAGTGTGCTTGTCATTGATGACAAGAACAATAATGACGATGGAAAATAGGAAAAGAATAAGCTCAGGAGGAGGAGCGACCAATATGCGTAGATCAAAGCCGCTCAGGAGGAGGATCTTGATTGTCGGATCTGCAAGCCAGATCAATGACATGGATGAATTACAGAGAGCGAAATTAGAATCAAACAACTCGCGAGTTCTAATCCCGCAATCGGTCTAGATCGTTAGATCTCATAAAGCCAAATATCAACGATTGTGGTTTATCTAACAAACAATCAAATTAATTCATGACCGTCGGATGCGCAACCGCCAAATCAAAGATAGGGATAGATTGTGAAGATTGAAAGGAGAATTAAATGTCATTCTATTTCCAATCCCACAATTAGTTAGGACCATTAGATCTTATAGCTTCAAAGATCAACGATTGTGGTTGACTCACCAACAAATGCACAACCTCAAATTGTGGAGCTTGGGTGATGAATTAAATCAATTGAAAGTTTTTGTTCCGCAATCATCCTTGATTATGGATCTGCTTCGAGAGTCTTCACGACCATTGGATCAATTTAAGTGGAAGGATAGGATAAGCAGGGCCAAACGGTTGAGAATTTGATTATCCGAATACCTGACAGTCATCAGATAAAATTAAATGGGAGGATAGGATAGGCACGGTAAAAGATCTGAGATCTTAACTATGCTAATTTCCTTCAGCTATCATATATTTCTAAAGCGGAAGGATAGTATAATCAATGTTGAAGGGCCGTTGGAAATAAACCAAGGAAAAGATGCATCGCATACAAATCGAGCCATCGATCTAAGATCATGATAAATGAACAACATTTGTTTCTCATGATCATGATTTGAAATCTCTAAAGTCTAGAGAGCCAGAGAGTTGAAATACATTCTCGACCGTCAGATCATCCAAAGTAAATATCAGTCATCAGATCATCCAAAGAATATCTCAAGTGTCAGATCGTCTGAAGTGCATCTGGTCCATCTGATCCATAGCTTCAGTTTGAGATTTTAAATATTCAAAGTCTGGAGAGCCAAAGAGCCGAAATACATTCTCGACCGTTGGATCATCCGAAGTAAATCTCAGTCGTCAGATCATCTGAAGAAGACCTCAAGTGTTGGATCATCCAAAGTGAATCTGGGCCATCTAATCTAGAGCGTAAGTTTGGGATTTGAGATTTTAGAAGTCTAGAGAACCGAAGGAGATCTTGACCGTTGATCGAGAAAGGGGACGAAGAACAGTTGATCTGGTTGAAAGGTCAAAATTTCAGAGTGGAGGTAGAGCCATTGATTGAGAAGGATAGGTGTCCATGGATCATCGACTCTAGAATATTGGTGTATGAAAGAAAGTAGGGTTTGAGATTTGAAACTCTTGAATCCCAGATCATGAAATAAATCACAGCTGTTGATTTAGGGAGGTTGGATCTTATCCATAGATCGTGAAATAACAAATCTGAACTGTCCATTTAGGAGCACCGACAAGATCATGAGATCGACGATCCCGTTTCATTGTAGGGTTAGAACATGCTCGGATCTTAATTTTTTGTGAGTGGGCGCAATCAAAACCATGGAATCGCCAAAGGCATACATGGAGCTCTATAGTGAATTGTGGGGTGAAAAGTGGGTTTCCCTCAAACTGCCTATGGACGCACCCGCAATCGCGTGGTCATGTGAAGTTCATAGCCCAAGGTCATATCAAAACAAAAAGGGGGAGCTAGTGCTCACTAGAAAAAGATTGTGAAGTGCCTTTTGAATAGGCGTATGGTCACCGTCGATGGTCACGTGAAGGAAGGGGCTTAGAAGCCAAAGATGCCAGAAAAATGGCTAACTATAATTACCGGAGAAGACTAAGAATTATGACTGAAAAAGAAGCCAAAGAACCTCAGGATAACTGCTAGAGAAGCCAAAGAATATTTGGACAATGGGCACTGATGATGAACAATTACAGTATAACTACCAGAGAAGACAAAGAGTTGGAATGATGATCATGTAGAGCACTTAGCGTGAGAAACTAATGTAGAATAGATAAGTTGGTATGATTTTTCATGGGAGATGCATGGGTGTAGCAGGTGATGAAGTGCATGATATGAAGGAGAGAATATAGACGTAGAGAAAATAATGAAGAGGGATCATAGAGCATGAAAGGCTGATGAGAAACGAAACAAGGTGTGCACAAGAAGATGCGAGCAACAACAAGACATTAATGCATCAGAGAAGAGTAGTGTAGCAGAACAATGATGAGACTGGTAAGCCATTGATAAATATTGTATCACTGTAATAACTTTCAGAAAGCAAAGATTTATATTTCAGGGTGGTAAGGTGGTGCTAGGGAGGACTGTTCTCCTCAGAGTTTCAAGTGGGTGCTTGAACACAGGGAGTTGTAGCTTCCATCTGGTTGCAGCCAGAAAAACCAGGGTGGTAGGGTGGCGCAAGGGAGAGCCATTGTTCTCTGTTATACAGGTTGGTGCCTGTGTGACTGGAAGTTGGTGCTAGAACACTTAGGGAGTTGGTTCTTCATTCTAGTGGGTGGTAGAGAAACTAGAGAGTTGGTTCTCTCAACAAGTTGCAGCTTGTTAAAGAAGAGGTTGTAGCCTCATTTTGAGTTGGTGCTCAAATAAAGATGATATACAAAACTTAAAAGACTGCCTATCATTCGAAGAATAAGAGGTTTTATCCCTTTATAGGTTTCCTCGTGAAATATTTGTCTCTATGTATATCATATGTGTGATTGATGTTTGTTATTTTTGTTGTTCATGTCTTGCATAATCTTGATGATCACTTGGAGAAGGTTAATTATATTTTAATAGGCATAAAATTGTTTAAGCACAGTAAAAACTGATTCACCCTCGCCTCTCAGTTTTCTTAGTAATTCCAACAATAAGGTTATGTAAATGAGGACTATCATTTCCATAATTTTTTACTCTACAAGATTGACAAGCTCTATGTTCCTGAAGGTGAACGGTTCTATCTTATTTGAGAGGCTCATACCTCTAAGGTTGCAGAAAATTTTGGTGTTGGGAAGATATTTTCCAACTTACAGAGGTATGTGTATTGACATAGAATGTAAGAATATGTAGCACGATATATTAGAGGATGCATAATTTGTTGTACAAGCAAGCCTAGAAATAGGAAGAAAGGTCTATACCATCCCTTACTTGTACCCACTCGACCTTGGGAAACTGTTTCCATAGATTTTGTGGGAGGTTTACCAACAACCAGGAAGGGACATGTCTATATATTTGTGGTACTTGACATGTTTAGCAAAATGTGCATTCTCATGTCATGTAAAAATACCATCAATGAAAAAGAATTAGTAAACAAGTTCTTTGAATAGGTCTTTGTGCACTTTGGGATACTAAGGAGAATCATCTCAGACAAAGATACTATATTTAGACTACATTGCGAGAGAAAATGGACACTAAGTTGAAGAGGTATACAACATTCCATCCACAGATAGATGGGAAGACGGAAGTAGTCAACAAGACTTTGGTGCAACTTTTGAGGGGTTACAATCATTAGCATCAGAATACCTAGGATGAAAACATGATCTATATACAACACTCTTATAACATAGTAGTTCACACTTCTACTAGTAAATCACCTTTTGAAACTTGCTTTGGATATTTTCCACCATCACCATTAAATGTTGTATATCGACAGAAAGGAGTGAGGGAGGAACTCATAGGATATGCGTTAAAGGTAAAAAAAATTGTTGAGAAGATGAGACATATCCATTTGAAAGTATAGGTGATGTTGAAAAAGTAACAAGAAAATTACAAGGATAAACATGACCAACATAGAACAAAGAGAACATTTAGAGTGGGCAATAGAGTATGGTTACACCTAAATAAGGAAAGGTTACAAGGTCCTGGTAAGAATATTAAGTCCATCCAATATGGTCCTTTTGAGGTATTGGAAAAAGTCGGAGATAACACCCACAAACTCAGTCTATCCCCATACATGCACATTTACTCAATAGTGAATGTGGAGAATCTCAAACTCTATGAGCCTTCCATGTTGAATTGGGAGGAGGAACATGTCCTACCTTCCATAGAGGACTTAGCACCATATTCTTAGGAAACGTTAGTAGAGGACATAGTTTTGTAGAAGATGTTAACACTAGAAGTCACCTATGGATTGCAGCAGAGGTAAGCCCAATACCCATCAGTTTTTATGTCACAATGAATAAATTTAAGAGGGGTCTAAGGGATGCAAACTCGGGATAGTATATCTTTAACTCAGAAAACTAGGCTGATATGAATAAACATATGAGGTCTTGATCTAAATTCATTCATTAAATTATAGTAAGGGTGAGTAGGGGCAGAAATTGAGGAGAAAATGGAAGGGATTACTATGGATATATGGTCTTCCAGTAGCCCAAGGAGGAAAAGTTTCAAATACAAGATCCTCTTGGATCCAAAACTTTAGGAAACTCAAGATGTTGTAACAACACTGCAATCAAACATACATCACAACATGATTACAACAAATCAACTGGATCATCCATGCCTAAGCCTTCACTATCAGAGGAAAAAGAGGTGGAAAATAAATCTGACTATCATTAAACAAGAAGTCTTGAAATGCAATACATAACCACAAAACCAAAGGATTTACTAAAAATTTACATGCGGGAGCTTAGCTCTACCATCAACCTTAACAAAATATCAAAACTGAGTATTTATACTTAGGACCGCTTGCCACCACTAGGAGTGTGACCTGGATATAACAATCAAAGCTTTGTGTCTGCATCTCTCCTACTAGTCAACACTTGCATTCTTCTGTTAGACGTGATCTCGAATTAGTATGGGCTTTGTAGGAAAATCCATTGATAGGGGGACTTTGTGGTGACACTTTGCTTCCATGGAAAACTTTCCATGCTTTCCATTTATGGGGTAAAATGAGGTTTCAACCACCTTCCCCATTTCCATTAACTACTTTCATTGGGATCAAGATGAAACTTGACACCCATGAATGTTCTAGGAGACATTCACGACTCCTTGAATTCAACCTAATGCCTCGAGACCACGTAGATCTTCCTCTGTGAACAATACAAACTCTTTCAGCCTTGTCATAGTTTCTCTCCATCGCTTCATGCAACCTTGGGCCATGACCTAGGGCTCCTATGTGAAATTTTAGGATTTCACATTTCAGGAGTCTTCACTCCACTTGATTCCAAATATCCTGATGCTCGAATCTTCAAAAAATCCCATGCAGATCAACGGTCAGATTTTCTTTGAATTTAATGGCCAGGATGCTTGCTTGAAAACCTCAGTCACTCACCGCTCAATAGGCACTTACCTTTCTTTATGGCCATGCTTCCCATATAACCACAGGATGTGATCATGGGCCCAACTCCTAGGCGCTTCGTGACTTCGCATTTCATGAATCTACATTGTGCTCCATGCTAAAACCTTCGAGTCGCGAAATCACGATTTATCAGATCAGGTGCCATGCATCCCTTTGAATCCGACGACCCAGATGAATATCGACAGTTCAGGACTTCGGGCCTTCAATATTTCAGGACTTCGGAAAATCTACGCATTCCTCACTCCAGCTTTGTCGAAATGATTTTCTCCACAGTTCGGATCTGGTGCCATGCATCCTATTGGATCGGACAACTCTTGCTGATTTCAGATTTCAGGGGTTTAGATCCTTCACAAATAAATTCAACAATATTTCGAACTCCCGATTCCATGACTATTATTCATCGTCGATCTCTGAACCTTGAAATGAAAATTCCTTCGCCAAACTAAACTTGCCCACTCTCATGATTTGATTCCATATCAAATTGCTCTAAGTGTTGTTCTTGTGTTCACTTCTATGACTTGTATAAATAATTACTTGGGTAACTGGCCAAGGGCTTGGGAAGGAGAAGAATCAATGATAGAGGTATAGAGGGAAGTGAATGAACTAGATAAAGCAAAATCTTGGGGCCTAGACTTCTCATAAAGGATTACACAAAAAAAAAGGTCGCTCAAACGATAGAGGACAAACACAAATACAATTACAAGACGAAAGGGGAAAAAATCAAGGTTTGGTTGGAAAAAAGGAGAAAGGCAAGGCAAAACCACAGACTTAGGTAGAAACCACAAACCCACAAGAATCTGACAAGCTTATGTGATAACATTTGGCTCCACAGGGGATGGCATGCTCCCTATGAGATGCCAAGAAAAGTAGTTCCAGTGCCTTAGTATTGGGTTATGGAGAGTATAGCTATTTAAAACAAAATAAACATAAAAACAAGAACAACATTTACAATGGTGGGATGCTAACTCCGACTTCAAACAAAAAACCTTTTTATAAAATGCCCATTAACAGGGCCACAAAAAACTTCAACACCCTCCAAATTCTGCAACTTGTAAGTATTATTAGGAAATAGATTAGAGATTCTGAAGGGGATGATCCACAAGGCATTAAATTTACCATGCTTGCCTTTGTCCTGCTTGGGTGCATCCCATTTTAGCACTAGATCTCCCAGCCAAAGATCCTCCTTTCTTACTTTCCTGTCAAAAGCCTGCTTGATCTTCTGTTGATGTTCATGTGCTTTGTCCAACATCTTCTCTCTAGTCTACTGCACTTCTAGTAACTGATGAATTATTCTGATCATATCATCAAAATCCCCTGGGTAGTCTTGAAATAATTTCGCCACCAGCAAGGCTAGCTGAAAAGGAAAGATGGAATCAGTCCCATACACAATATGAAAAGGAGAGACACCCAGAGATATCTTTGTTGTCACTCTATGAGCCCACAAAGCGAATTTGAGCTTTGAATCACATGCTTCTTGTTGTCCTCTAGCAATCTTTTGATAATATTTATAAGTATTTTTTATAGGATTTTGCTAGTCCATTGCCTTGGGGATAGTATGTAGTTGAGTGAATCAATGAAATTACAGACTACTCACAAAATTTGATCAAGGGCTTGACCTTAAAGGATGCAATGTTATCAATGATGATTCTATTCAGATAACCAAATCTTGCCATAATATATTCAAGAAAACCAATGATTGCTTTGTGAGAAGCACTCCTTGTGGGGATAGCTTCTATCCATTTGCTGAATTAATTTGTTGTAGTCAAGATCCACCTGTGATGTCTGCTTGAAGTAGGATGAATTTCCCCAATAAAATCTAGGCCCCACTGTTGAAAGGGGCCTGAAGCTACCATAGGATTCAATGGAAAAGACTTGAGCTGTTGTTTCCCAAATAATTTCTGACTTTTGACACAAGCTCTGATCTTTGCATAGACATTAGTAAATAGAGTAGGCCAAAAGTACCCGACCTTGAGAATTTTATAGGTTGTGGTTCTTCAGAAATGATGTCCCCCACATAGGCTCTCATGAAAATCAAACATAATATTTTGGGTTTCCTGTGGGTCTAAACATCTCAGAATCTTTCCTAGAGGGTCTTTCTAATACAAGACCTGGTCAATAAGGAAATATTTGATTGTTTTTATATTTAAATCTCTTTCCTTTCTTTTTCCCATTCCATCATGAGGTCTCAATTCCTAGAGAAAATATATAATCTCTTTGTACCAGGGGCATTCTACCAATAGAGGGATGACTTGTGGGCTTGTATGAGACAACTCATCTTGCTGAATTTATGAGTGGGTGTTGATGAAGTTAACCCCCAAAGTTTTACAATTAGACTCAGCCAATAGCTTGGCTAAACCTTTACCTTTAACTAGTTTGGTGGGATTATTTCCATATCAAATTCAAGGATCTTGGCAACCCATTTTCTCCTTCTTCCATCTATGTCAGTCTAAATGAGAATGTCCTTCAAAGAAGTTGAGGGGACATATGCGATAATATTTGAATGCACGACATAGATTATGAAATCATTGAGGGATTTTACTAAAGCATAGGCATGCTTTTCCATGATGTCATATTTCACCTCTGCATCTCTTAGTGCTCTGTTGAAAAATGAAATAGGCTGCTCCAGCCCTTCAACATTTTTCTGCAATAAAACAGCTACCACTGTATCAAAAGAAGCAAAAGAAAAAATCATAAGATCTTTGGTGTAATAGGGATTGATAAGTAGAGGTGCCTCAGTCAAGGCCTTCTTGATTTGTTTAAAAGAATTTTTGGACTCGGTTGACCATTTTACTTCATTCCCCTTCCTGAGCATGGTTGTTATGAGCTTCACCATTTCAACAAAATTGGAAACAAACCTTCTCAGGAAATTAATTTTTCCCAAGAAAGACTGGACTTCTTTCCTGGATCTCGGGGTTGACAAGGCCTGTATTGCTTCTATACTGCTAGGATCAATATTGACTCCCTCAGATGATACTATGTTCCTTAGTAATTTCCCCTCTTTCATGGAAAACAATGATTTCTTGGGATTTAATGAAAGGACAAACTTCCTGCATTTTAAGAAGACCTTTTTCAAATGTTCATAATGTTCTTTATCAGAGTTGGAGAAAACTATAATGTCATCCAAATAGATGACCAAAAAATTATCCCTTTCTCCAATGAAAGTGATGTCCATGGCTCACTGAAAGCCTTCCCCTGTGTTCATTAATCCAAAGGGAATCTTAGCATACATGAATGTACCCCAAGGAGTGGTGAAGGCAATTTTTTCTTTGTCTTTGGGCAGGAAAAAGATTTGATTATAGCCAAAAAAACCATCAATCATGGATATCCTTAATGCACCAGTCACCCTCTGTAATATGTGTTCCATTTTCAGCAAGGGGTAGTTGTTCTTCTTTGAGCTTCTATTCAGGTTTCTGAAATCGACATAAAGCCTAATTTCCTCACTTTTATTTTTGACTGGGATTAGGTTGGCCACCCACTCTGAATACCTCAAAGGTATGATGATCTGGGTATCCAACAACTTCTTCAACTCTTTCTCCATGATGGGCAACATCATAAGATTTATCGACCTCAATTTCTGCCTGAATGACTTAGTTTCCTCTTCTAAAATTGCTTGTTGAAACAACGAAAGAATCAACCACTGTGTTCTCCTCTCTCAGAATAAATGAAATGTTGAAATCTAGGAAGAAGCTGTCAGTTAGGTCCAACACTTCATTTCTATAAGATCTGAGTCTAGGATTCTTAGCATGGTAAATATTTCTGATCTGATTGATAACCAACTCATCATCACCAAACACATATATTTCTTTAATTCCCATATCTTTCGCAGCCCTCAATCCCAAAAGAAGAGCTTTGTACTCTGCCACGTTATTGGTGGTTTCAAATTCTAAATTGTAGAACAGAGATATGGTCTCTTGAGTGAGTGAAATAAGGACTATTACGACACCAACACTCACCCTGGATGAAGCTCCATCAAAAAACATTTTCCAAAAAGGCTGATGGGAGAGGGGGATTCATGAAAAGTAGTGGAATGTTTTCTGATTTTTAGAGGAGGTTTGGGAGCTTCAGTGAGATGTAATAAACAAGACCCCAAATCAGTGTCAAGTGAAAATATAGGATGGTTGGTGGGGTCTCTTTCATCGCTAATAATATAATCCAACTGATCTTCCCTGTAAAGTCTTCTATGCTCCCCCCCCAAACATAGAAATAATGGCGTATGTGAGGTCCATTTGCAAGTTTCCCCCACGTATCTTTATCTAAGATCTTGACAACAACATGCCAAACTTGGGGGGAACGTCAACGACCACGATATTCATGACCACACTTTTCATGGGCAGCTGAAACAAGGTCACAACCAGATCTTTGATGACCCCAAGGCACTACACTCTCCTTGAATCAAAAGAATATAAATCATGATAGGCCTTAGTGATTTCTAATCCAAGTTATTCCATGACAAGTTTGGGCATGATATTATGAGACACCCCTGAATCCATCAGACAAGTATGAAACACTTTATCATGTATGTTCAGTGAGGTATAGAACGGAGGGGATGACTCGTCTCTATCTTCTACCATTCGACCCAAGATGACTGCTGGATTTTCGTCTGTGGGATGATTCGAGGGTTTAAGAAACAACAATTTAGATAGGGATATTGTTGGACCTTGACCAAGTTTTGGGACTTCGACAACCTATAGAAGATGGAGCACAAGAAAAAGCAGAGATCGTGGGATATCGACCTCTTTTTGGGTCCTTTTTGCGATTTGGGAATATGTAACAGGAATGGGATGTCGACCCATGGGTTTACCCATGTTTAGGCCTATTTTGTATGTATAAATAGAAGGCTAGGAAATGTAAGAAGTAGTTGAATAGTGTGCAAGTGTTTTGAAATTTGGCCAAGTTCTAAGAGTGGGATCTATGTGATCAAGAAGTGTAAGGCTTCATGCATATTGTGTGAGACTTGCAGAGCCAAGTGCAAGTCATTGTAAGAGACTGTGGAGAGCTTTGTGTTGTAACACAAGGAAGAAGGATCTAGAAAGTTGTGCAGATCTTCTTTCCTATGCGGAGTGAGGCTTTGAGGCTCTGTGCATGTAACCCATTGAAGAAGATAATAAAGAAGAAGAGTTGGTGGACATAGCCCCAGGGTGGGGGTGAACCATGTAAATATTGTTTTATTCCACTCTGTGCAATGTTCTGATGTGTTTATGTGTTATGTGCTAAGTGCTTTGATATAGATAGATAGATTTGTTTATGCTTTGTGCTTATGATGAATCTGGATGGTAGATATGACATCTGTGAACTTTCTTAATTCTTGAATCTACTAGATATGATCTAATTACTTTGCTAAGTGCTTATATACATTAGATCAAGGTGAATGTTGTGATGCTCTATTTTCTCTATGGAGTAGATATTGGTTAGATAATGATGAAATAACAGTGCTAAGTGCTCTATTAAGGGTTATAATCACAGATCTGTGTCCCAGCTAAGGTTGTAGACACCTGATTCCTGCAACCACCCATGCCTCTACCTCGAGTGAGACTCCATTTGCTCTACAGGTGTTTCCAAAAGGGTCGGTAGTTAGGCTTTTATTGGTGCACTATTGTAGCGTTGAACCCTGGGTCTGCTCCTGTGCTGACAGATCTCTTAAATTCCTCATGCTTGACTAGCTATGAAAGGGGTACAAGGATCCTAATTTTATGAATCTCATGCTCTAAATTAAAAGGGGATGTAGCCTTTGGAATTTATTTCACTTTCGAGACAAGAGTTTTGATCGCTGGAGAGGGGTTTTGAAATTTCTTACCTCTACTGTCGTCTACTACATCTTTAGCATGATTTTCTGCTCTGGTAGACTGATTAGGGACATCAATATTTCCTTTTTTCTTTTTGGACCTGAGGTTGTATCTGTTCGAGCTGCTATTGTCCTTGTCCCCCTTGCTCAGCTCGTTTAATTGGATGTCCATGAAAGACTCCTCATATGTTGATTGAGTTAAGTGAGGAAAAGAGGATGTGTCTCCAAAATAGTGGATTCCTGGATCAAGGTCTTCTTCCTCTCCTTCATCATATGTAACAAGATTATTTTGGAGAGGGGTCTGGACTTTCTAATCTTCTCTATCTATGTTCCTATGTTCCCTTTGGATAATAAGAGGAGCATGGTTATTAGGCCTCTTGAAGTTTCCTCTTCTATCAGTATTTTGAGGATTTATGTATGTCTTCTTATCCTCCAATTCCAATCTCTCCATCCTAGATGAAAGTGATTTCAGTAACTTGGTTACTTTGTCCATTTGAGGGGGAGTAGCGGAGGAACTAGAGGTTGAAACTTGAGACATCCCATTTCCTCAGTCTCTATAAGCCTTACCTCTGAGTCTGCTCACTTCCAAGGCTACATATTTCATATGAACCAAGGAGGAAAATCTTATTTCTCTTAATAGGAGGCAGAAATCAGGGTCAACTGCATTAGCATAAGTAATTCTAGTAGAGGCTTCTATAGGCTTTATCTTAGCAAGGATCTTATTGTACATTTTGTTGAATCTTTTGGATAAATCAAAAAAAAATTCTCCCTCTTTTCTCCTTAGGGACCCAAACTTTGTGATATAATACATAAGGTCTTTTTTGTGCCCCCATTGTCTCAAAAAGACATCATATAAAGCCTCAATCCCAACAATGGATTCAGGAGCGAGGGCCCTGAACCATTTCCTAGCCTCTCCATCAAGGCTATGGACAAAAATCCTCATCCACACATCCTCATCTATGATAACATAGTTATCAACATAATTGTAGAAGGCTTCCAGGTGCTCTTCTGCAGTTATATCTCCCTAGCCCGTGAACTTAGGTAGCTGCTTAAGGTAGCCACCTGCTGGTAGAGCATTAAGAGGCTGAGGAAAAATGAGAGGGGTGTATCTAAAAGATACTATAGAATCCATTCTATTTCTGGGAGAATTATCTCCTTCCATTGGAGTGTGAACAGGAGGAGAACCAAGAGGGGATGGAGTTTAGATAGGGGATATTGGAGGTGTGCTTCTGGGAACAAAGGGAAAAAATTGAGGATCTGGAGAAAAGGCCTCAGGGATCGAGGGAACAAAGTTTTACCTCTCTGTAAAAAAAATACATTTAATAGGAGGAGGAGTGGTGAAACTGGGAGAGGGGTAATCAACGAGAAAACTTCCAAAATTTAAACTTCTAGAAGCTCCAACATATGGAGTAATAAGAAAATGATAAACAACTATTGGAGTTTATATATGAGAATAATGACATTTACTAGAATCACGTGGTTCAGCATGAGAAGTACCCTCTTGAAGGGTCTTTTGTATTCTAATAATTTTCTCTTAATCAACTTCAGGTGTCACTAAAGGTAGTTGTGGGGTAGACCTCATGTGTCTGCCTCTAGAATCCACAGATGAAACCGTGGAGTCTGAACAATGGAGTTGCCAGGTGCACAGTTGGAATATTTAATGTTCTGAGTTCTAATGCAACTTCAGAACCAATAATATTTGCCGTTCAATCTCGGGGAAAATATTCAATTCATCCCCAAAAACGGTGCCAAAAATGTTAGCACTAGAAGTCACCTCTAGATTGCAGTAGAGGTAAGCCCAGTACCCATCAGTTTTTATGTCACAATGAATAAATTTAAGGGGGGTCTAATGGATTCAAACTCGGGATAGTATCGATTTAGCTCAAAAAAATGGGCTCATATGCATAAACAGATGGGATCTTGATCTAACTGTTGATATTATGGTATCTCCAGGAGGTATTTACCTCCACGTGTAAACTTAACGAGAATAGAATACTTTGGGAAGAAAGAAGAAACCCTAATAATTTGGCTAATAACCCTAGAAGACTTGTCGGCTCAAGAATATAATTTATATTAGGTTATTAGCCTCCAAGAGAAGAAGTCGGCCAGAAGACATAATAATATACTGAACAAACATATACCCAGAATGATAATTCGACCCAGGCAGCTAGCCATAATTAGTATAAATATAGGAGGCCAGTTCTCATTCTGGCAGGTAGTCTCAGAATTGCAGAGTAGCAACTTATGCACACTGCAGTGCCTAGTCTTGTGCGCAGGTTTGAGGAGAGATGCCATTGCAATTGCAGTAACTAGCAGATCATGTTTGACTGGGACCATCTCTTGGTTAGGGTTTGGACTATTTGATCAACTCTTGTTGATGCACTACCCTTGGGGAAAGGTGCACTACCCTTTGTTTGGCTATCTAGCCTAGGGTTTGTTTCCGGAATGATTCTCTATCGAGGTTAAGGTGCTCGGAGGGTGGCTTAGAAATATGGTTGGGTGACAAGGATATTGTCAATGGTACAAGGTGCACAATATTTCATATTCTAACAGGTTATGGGCCCACACCTCCTTCATTCATTCTAAACCATTGGAAGGAAACATAGCCGTAAGGATATTAAGCTCGTTGAAGAATTGTCGCTAGGGTTTCTAGGAGGATTAGTCACCATAACACTGTCGCTAGGGTTATTAGAAGGTGTAGTTGAAGAAACCCTAATCCTCTCATTGAAGCACCTTAAGTGAATGGATTGACCTAATGTCTAGACAGATCAATGCGCCCTAGCCTAGCACATCTCCTGGTACTCTCAGCAAGCCAAGACATGAAGTTTGAGTTTTTGGTCAAATCTAGGGTTGACCAAGTCAAAGTAGCCTTGACTTACTCTATGAAGTCAGAGAACAAGTTAGATGGAGCTTCTAACTTCAAAGAATGGAATATAAGGATTGACCTCATCCTTGCCAAGAATAAAGTTTTGGATATCGTGAAAGGAAAGATCATGAAATCATAGTTTGAAGAAGGAAAAGAGAAGGAACCGCAGAACATTGTAGCTATGGAGAAGTTCAAAGACGGTGACATCAATGCCATGAGTATAATAGTGGACTCTATAAAATACCACTTGATACCCTACATCTCCCATATTGACTCACCGAAGAATATGTATGATGCCCTAACAAACCTCTTCTTAGTCTGAAACATTGGACAAGAAATGAGTCTGAAAAATGAGCTCCATGACATGAAGATGAATGATGATGACAACATAACATCATACTTTGTGAGAATATCTTAGTTAACTGATCAACTACAAGATATTGAAGATATCATCTCAGAGAATGAGTTGGTAAACATAAGTACTCAATGGTCTTCCCAAGATGTGGGATGCATTTGCTGCAAGCATGAACACAAGAAAGGAGTATCCGACATTTGAAGAACTTTGGACATGCTGTCCTCAAGAAGAATCAAGGATCAGTGCAAAAGAGAAACCCCAAAATAAGTATGATGATCAAGCCTTCACAAAAAGATTCAATAACTTTAGGAACAAAAGGAAGTTTGGTTCAAAGAAGAAGACAAATCAAGAGAAGATATTTCAGAAATACAATGCTTCAACTGTCGAAAGTATGGTCACTACGAGAATCATTATCCTGAGCTAAAGAAAAGGAAGGAGAAACACGAAGCATCAATTTTCGAAGAAAAGGAACCTACAAAGAAGACTAAGCAGGATGAAAGAGACTTCTTCTTCTAAAGGTAACAATACTCTTCTTATTTCTTGTACATATCTTGTTTG
>ML866397.1:0-14833 GCA_009831015.1 Picea engelmannii | reverse complement strand
TTGGATTACTAAGAGGGGGGGGGGGAGTGAATCAATAATAGCATAATTATAATATTTTTCATTCAAATAATCCAAGTGTTATATCAATGTAGAATTATTATCCAATAATGAGCAATAAGAAATGAACAATCACACACATACACAGTACACCAGTGTTTTACGTGGAAACCCAAATCGGGAGAAAACCACATAATTCTTTTTCTTATATGTCTTCAAGAATTACATTCATTGGAAGCACCAACTTCCTTTGTTTTCCAGCTGCAAATGGAAGGAGGCTCCAACCCCCTAGTTTCTCAGGCTACAACTTGAGGGAAGCTCCAAATCACCAATTCTCTGGCTACAACCAAAAGGAGGCTACAACCCCCTATGTTCTCCGACTACAACCGAAAGGTGGCTACAACCACTTGTCCTTTCCCCATCCAACCGCCTTGAAGTAGAAGTAGAATGATGGAACCACTATCATTGTGAGATATACCACTGTAAACCTATACCAATAAACCTGAACCATGCATTAACCATGCATCAACCTGTACCTTAACCTGTAATCAACTTGTACCATAAACAAGTGCATCAACCATGCACCAACCTATACCATAAACAAGTGCATCAACCATGCACCAACATGTACCAAACAATTTGTAATCAACCTGTACCATAAACAAGTGCAACCAACCATGTACCAAGTATGTACCAATAATGTGTCAACTACTCATCAATATATACCAACATCATCAACTATACACCTCATGTATGTGCCAACTCATCAACTACTTGTCTCAACCATGTACCCAACTTGTACCTCAACCAAAAGCCCTCATCCATTTCATCATCCAAATCTGATTTGTAGCTCTTTAATAGACCTGGTGTATATGATCACATTCCTGCAAACCTTCCTTAAATTCAACAACAAGAGACTAGCATTTACATCAAACTTTTCTTTAGTCTCACATGACTAGTTTTGGATTAGTCAACAACCCTAACTTGAAATAATCATAAATTTGTACCTGTAATGAATAAAGATCTAAAAATGATACAAAATGTTCTTCAGTGTGTTTTATGCAATTTCTCCAGGTTTTGCTACTTGGAACCTCTCATAAACGTAGTTATGGAAAAAATGGCACACCTTGCTGAATTCTGGCTTATTCTAGAGAGCGACCTTGTAGAGCGTGCCCCGCATGGAATTTTTGTTGAATCAATCTGAAACTCTTAAATAGGATACTACAGAATGTAATATAACCAAAACATTTTATCTTACTGAATTTTTATCTGTTATGAAGAAGTTATGATGTTTTTACCTGAAACACCTGTTTTTGACTAGTTTCAGGACTCGCCACAAATCCTATATTCCACGGAGTGTAACTCCAAAAATACAATGACCCACAAGATAAATTGTTTACCATGGATAATTGGATAGGTTTCCTCAATGGAATATCAATTTCATGGTCTGAATCATTCTAGAAAAAAAATTCTTGAGAAAATGGTGAGATGACCGGTAAATAACATACCTTAGAAAGCATCATCAAAAGAATTTATCCTTCCTTGAATTCCGGCCTTCTTTTCTTCCCCTTCCCATAGAAATTAGGCTTAGATATCCTTTGGTTACCTCAGACACCTATAATTATTCAATATTCTCAAGTGTATCTTAAACGAGAGAGCCTTGCCTCTTATTTATACTCTCCAGGTAGCTTCCTTAAAAACATCGTCTAGGTCACTTTGCCCACTTTCCTTATTTTAGGGTTAACCTACTTCTAATTTCTCCATTAAATTTATTATTTAAATAATTTATTTTGTATTCACTTTGAATTATAATAACCTCATCATTTCACTTTATTATTTACCTTCTAAAATCTCTTAAGCCACTTTGACTACTTTAACCTTTTGGGGCTTCTAGATGACATAAGAGGGTCCTCCAACTTCGTAAGGCCATAACTCTCAAACTGTGAGGATTTATGTGACGTTCCACATACCACCAGAAATGGAATGACAAGCACTATACATATAGGATATTTTCACTAACAAATTCACTTAATTTCATCTCATTATTCCACAAATACGCATGGGTTCTCTAACCATACTTCTAGGATAACTCAATCCACAAAGCGTCTTCCCATGAGGGCTTTCACCATAAGGGGACCAATTTGGAGTTCATCCATATTTACTTATTATCTACCATGACAAGAAAATAATGAGTCATCTTTACATCAAACAAACTTGGGTCCATTACCCAAATCTTTGTGTTACCTAGCTTTCTTCAAGGGTTGACATCAATGACAACTAACCTTAATCAACAATATCCCCCTTTGGCATTGATGGAAACACTCTGATGAAATACTGAAATCATATCACTCATGCTCCCCCTGGAACCATGCCTTTGTCCTCTGCATCTGATAAATCTCTCCCCCTTTTTCATCAACGACAAAGGTATATTTCCATCTAGGGCTGCTCCCCTTGACTGAACTGTTCCTTATGGTGCTTCCTCGTGTACATATAAGATAAGCATTCAAAAAAAATTGATTTTGGAGTAGAAATAAATCCAATTCTATGGTGAAGATACTCAAAGGCTTCCCATGGAAGTGGTTCTATAAAGATGTCTGCCACTTGTTCTTTTGTGCCCACATACTCAACTTTGATGTTCTTTTCTGCAACCTCCTCCCATAGAAAGTGATACTTGATTGGAATGTGCTTCGTATTGGAGTGCATCATTGGGTTCTTTGAGATACTGATGGCACTTGTATTATCACAATATATTGGAATGGGTTCATCATACTCAACCTGTATATCTGTCAGAGTTTGTTTCATCCAAAGAACCTATGTACAACATGATTCTACTGCAATATACTTTGCCTCGGCTATAGATAAGGATATTGATGATTGTTTCTTACTTAGCCATGATAATAAAAACTCACCCAAGTAGAATGTTTCTCCACTTGTGCTTTGTTGGTCATCAATACAACCTACCCAATCTGCATCTATGTAGGCAATAAGTGATAGATCCTTTCATTTTGGATATCATAATCCAAACTCTTATGTTCCTTTGAGATATCTGAAAATCCTCTTCATTGCTAATACATGTGATTCCTTTGTTGCTGCTTGAAATCGTGCCACCTGTCCAACTTCCTGCATTACATATGGTCTAGATGCTGTCACATATAGTAGGTTGCCAATCATTGACCTATATTTCTTCTGATCTGTAGAATTTGAGTCATAATCTTTGCTCAACTTGCAACTGGTTTTCATGGGAGTGATAATTGGTTTGCAATCTTCCATTCCAAACATCTTTAGCATTTCTCTGAAATACTTGGTTTTAGAAATAAAGATTCCTTGGTTTCTTTGACGTATCTGAAGTCTCAAAAAGAAGGATAGTTCTCCAAGTAATGACATTTCAAATTCATTCTGCATTTCTTTTGAAAACTTTTGGCTTAACCTGTCACCATCACTACCAAAAATAATATCATCAACATAAACTTCAACTAATAAAATATTACCTCGACTTACCTTGATGTAGAGGTTGTTGTCTACACTTCATTTTCTGAACCCTGCCTGCTATATATACTTATCCAGTCAAGAGTACCATGCTCTAGGAGCATGTTTTAGACCATACAAGGCCTTCTTTAATTTACACACATGTTTTGCGTTCTATGACAAATGAAATCCTTCTAGTTGTTCAATGCAAACTTCTTCTTCAAGTTCCCCATTCAAAAAATATGATTTTACATCCATCTGATATAATTTAATATTTTTCGAGCATGCATAAGCTAAAAACAAAGGGATTGCTTCCATTATGGTAACTGGGGAAAATGTCTCTTCAAAGTTGATTCCTTCAATCTGTGCATATCCTTTACATTCCAATCTAGATTTGTTCCTTGTAATTTGTCCATCTTCATTTAATTTATTCCTGAAAACCCATTTTGTGTCGATCACATTCTTATTCTTTGGTCTTGGAACCAATTCCAAAGTGTCATTTTTCTCTATTTGATCCAATTATTCACCCATGGCCTTATACCAAAATTCATCCTCGTTGGCTTCTTCAAAACAATTTGGTTCAATTGTAGATAAGAGTGCTAGGTGTGTTTGTTCTAGTGAACTGATTCTTCTTCTAGTCTCAACTCTTGCATCTTTGTTTCCGATAATCTGATCTGCAGGATGATTCTTCTGTACTCATTTACTGGGTGTCTTTGGAGACACTTGTTGAACTTTCTCTTCTTCTTTTGTCGGATTCTCTTCATCTTCCTCTTCTACTTATTTTTCATCTTCTGCTTCTTCTTCTAAGGGATGTTTCATTGATTCATTTTCTTCCTTTGATTCGAGTCTTCCTGTTTCATCAATTTTTACGTTGATGCTTTCCACAATTTTGTTCAATCTTAGATTGTAACACTTGTATTCTTTCCTTGTACTTGAGTAACCAACAAGTACTCCTTTGTCCACACGAGAGTCAAACTTTCCCATTCCGCCATATTCTCTTTTGATATAGCATTTGCTTCCAAAAACTCTGAAGTGCTTCATCGTTTCCTTTTCTTCTATATTTTCTTTGAGTGCTTCATCAATTCTTTTATATTCTTCTATTTGAACCTTCAATTTTGTGATCATGTGTTCTAGTTCTCGAGTGTCTTCTTACTTGTCTAGTTCTGCTTGTAGTTTCTTATTTTTCTTCTTTTCTCTTATGATAACTTATATGGCACACATTAATTCTTCTCGATAGTCAACTTATACTTCTTCAATTTCTTCTTTGACTTCTTCATATTCTTCTTCGACTTCTTCATATTCTTCTTCGGATTCTTCTTTACCAGAGTCTTTTACTTCCATGAATAGAACTCTTCCTGTCTCACTGTCACTGACTTCATCTTCATCTGATGATGATATGTCTTCTTTGGTGCATAAGATTTTCTTGAAAACTTTCTTTGTAGTTCTTTTTCCTTTATATGTGTGTTTACCTTTTGAGTAACCTTCATCATTTCTGTTTTTCTTATGAGGAAATTTGTTAGAAAAATGACCAATACCATCACAATTAAAACAGATTAAAGGAAGCTTACCTCTATACCTATCGTCAGTTCCCTTGCTCAGTCTTTTGACAAAGTTGGCCACTTCTTCATCATCTTCCAAAACATCACTTCTGCTGATATATTCTTCTTGTTCATTTTTCGTTTTCTTTGATCTTTCAGATGCTTTGAAGGTTTCTTCTTTTACATCTAGATTTTTCTGTTCAGTTCTCATTTCATATGCTGTGAAGATTCCATGCAGTTCGTCCATGCTTATTGAGTTTAGATCCGATCTTTCTTCTATTGTTGATATCTTAGGGTTAAATCTCATAGGAAGAGATCTTAGTACCTTTCGAACAATTATAGATTCTTCGATTTCTTCTCCCAATCCTATGATTGCATTCATTGTTTCATCGACTCGTAAGAAGTAGGTTGCAATATTCTCATCTTCCTTCATTTTTAGTTGTTCGAATTGACCTCTGTAAGTTTGAAACTTTGCTACCTTGAATTTTGTATATCCTTCATAAATATTTAGAATCTTGTCCTAAATCTCTTTAGTGGATTTACAATGTGAAACTTTGGTGAATATCGTGTCACTGAGACCATTCAAAAGTGCATTTTTGGCTTTGGAATTATTCTCACTGAGTTTCACTGCTTTGTCATTTGTTGGTGGAACTGTTGGTGTTGTGTATCCATCTAAAATTGATTGCCAAACTTGAAATCCCTATGCTTGTATATATGTCTTCATCGTTTTGCTCCAAAAAGAATACTTTTGTCCATCAAACTGTGGTATTCCATTTTTATACAAGTTGGTACTCTCCATGATCTATCTTTCAGTGGTTAAACTGATTTCTGAAGGAACCTGCTCTGATTCCAATTGTTGGATTACTGAGAGGGGGGGGGTGAATCAGTAATAGTGTAATTATAATCCTTTTTCTTCAAATAATCCAAGTGTTATATCAATGTATAATTATTATCCAATAATGAGCAATAAGAAATGAACAATCACACGCATACAAAGTACACCAGTGTTTTACATGGAAACACAAATCGGGAGAAAACCAAATAATGTTTTTTCTTATATGTCTTGAAGAATTGCATTCATTGGAAGCACCAACTTCGTTTGTTTTCCAGATGCAATTGGAAGGAGGCTCCAACCCCCTAGTTTCTCATGCTACAACCTGAGAGAATATCCAACTCCCCAATTCTCTGGGTACAACTAGAAGGAGGCTACAACCCCCTATGTTCTCTGGCTACAACCGGAAGTTGGTTACAATCACCTGTCCTTGCCCCGTCCAACCACCCTGAAGTAGAAGTAGAATGATGGAACCAATGTCACACTATTACTGTGAGATATACCACTATAAACTTGTACCAATAAACCTGAACCATGCATCAACCATGCATCAACCTGTACCTCAACCTGTACCATAAACAAGTGCATCAACCATGCACCAACCTATACCAAACAATATGTAATCAACCTGTACCATAAACAAGTGCAACCAAACATGTACCAAGTATGTACCAATCATGTGTCAACTACTCATCAACTATGACTCATCAATATATACCAACATCATCAACTATACACCTCATGTATGTGCCAACTCATTAACTACTTGTCTCAACCATGTACCCAACTTGTACCTCAACCAAAATCCCTCATCAATTTCATCATCCAAATATGATTTATAACTCTGTAATATACCTGGTGTATATGATCACATACCTTCAAACCTTACTTAACTTTAAACAACAAGAGACTATCATTTACATCAAACTTTTCTTTAGTCTCACATGCCTAGTTTTGGATTAGTCAACAACCCTAACTTGAAATAATCATAACTTTGTACCTGTAATGAATAAATATCTTAAACTGATACACAATGTTATTCAGTGTATTTTATGAAATTCCTCCATGTTTCACTACTTGGAACCTCTCAGAAAAGTAGTTATAGCAAAAATGGCATACCTTGCTGAATTTTGGCTTATTCTAGAGAGCAACCTTGTAGAGCGTGCCCCGCACGGAATATTTGTTGAATCAATATGAAAATATTAAAAAGAATACTATAGATGGTATTCTAACCAAAACACTTGATATTACTTATTTTTTATCTGTTATGAATAAGTTATGACGTTTTTACCCGAAACACCTGTTTTTGACTAATTTCAGGACTAACCACAAACCCTAATTTCTACAGAGTGTAACTCCAAAAATAAAATGACCCACAAGATGAATTTTTTACCACATATACTTGGATATGTTTCATAAATGGAATATCCATTTCATGGTATGAAGCATTCTATAAAAAAAATTATTGTGAAAATGGTGAGATGACCGGTAAATAACATACCTTAGAAAGCATCACCAAAAGAATTTATCCTTCCTTGGCTTCCGGCCTTCTTTTCTTCACCTTCCCTCAGAAATTCGGCTTAGATATCCATTGGTTACCTCAGAAACCTATAGGTATTCAATATGCTCAAGTGTATCTTAAATTATATTGCCTTGCCTTTTATTTATACTCTCCAAGTAGCTTCCTTAAAAACATCTTCTAGGTCACTTTACCCACTTTCCTTATTTTAGGGTTAACCCACTTCTAATATCTCTATTAAATTTATTATTTAAATAGTTTATTTTATATTCACTTTGAATTATACTACACTCATCAATTCACTTTATTATTTACCTTCTAAAATATCTTAAACCACTTTGACTACTTTGACCTTTTGGGGATTCTAGATGACATAAGAGGGTCCTCCAACTTCGTAACGCCATAACTCTCAAAACGCAAGGAGTTATGTGATGTTCCACATACCACCAGAAATGGAATGATAAGAAATATCCATCTAGGATATTTCTACGAACAAATTCACTGACCTTCATCTCATTATTCCACAAATAATCATGGGTTCTCTAACCATACTTCTAGGATAACTCAATCTGCAAAGCGTCTTCCCGTGAGCGCTTTCACCATAAGGGAACCACTTTGGAGTTCATCCATATGTACTTATTATCAGCCATGAAAAGAAAATAATGAGTCATCTTTACATCAAACAAACTTGGTTCCATTACCGAAACCTTTGTGCTATTAGGCTTTCTTCAAGGGTTGACATCAATGACAACTAACCTTAATCAACAGCCATAAATATTCAAGTAACTAATTTCCTTCCGAAGGTATAGAGATAAAATATAGGTCCCCAGTAAAAAATTCCCGAGATTAAGAATAGGAGATTAACCCTAATTTCCAACTGGTTACATTCTATATATAAATCTTCTTATATCATCTATGAAACTAAATTCCCGCCCCATTAAAAGCATGGATAAATTTTGAACTACCTTTTCTCCATATGTCATTAGTTCTTGAAAGAATATGATATATGGATTATAAAATTTAGTTAACCTTTTGATAACCAATTTATTTGAGGAATTGACCAACCCTCTATAGTTTAGGGTTAGGAAGATCATCTAGAATCATCTCTCTAGGCCTTTTATCTAGGAGAACTAATCACTATTACTTTTTGTCCAATTTTGAATTTGGTATTTGTTTTATTTTGATCCAAGGATGGGAATGTTTTTCTCCATGTCTAAGTCTCTTTGGGGTCTGAGTCTCTTTGGGGATGTTCATCTAAGGAGTCCGATCAAAATATTTCTTTCCTTAAATATCCTTACAAACCCATATTTTTCTTATGTTTGGGAGATGACATTCCTTAGCTAGCTTCCCATACTCATGGAACCTAGCACATTTGAATGATTGAACCCTCTAATTTTGCATCCAAAACTAAATATATAAAAACAAATATTTAGAACTTTGAATATAGAAAAAAAATTCAAAAATTGGAACTAGGATGAGAATGGACTACTCACTAACAACACATGCACATGTGATTGAAGGTACAACCAAACATGTATATGTTTGATATTTCTTCCTCGAGTGAGGGAAGATTAGGAAAAATAGAGGGAAATGTGATTGCATATAGTAGATATGATACACAAACAAGGACCAGAGGTGAAAAAGTCAGAAGAAAATTATGTAGACGCATGGAATTTTTTCTTGCCAAAGGAGGATCATGATCTTATGATGATGAGAGAATAGGAGACATAAAGGTGCCACTCGGGTATAAGAATCTGGTGAAACAATGGGTACCTAAGGAACTGCCTCCGTTAGACACTAACTTCATTGTCAACAATATGACATATCGCATTGCACCATCCTCCCTACATGTCCTGGGGCTATTTACCATGGATGGAATAACTGTAAAATACAATACATTAAATGAATTGATGGACTATGTTGAACCATGTTACAAATATAATGATTGGATGGGGTTGGTCCTGTATATGCGAAGTATGTAGAGATATGCACTCGCCTCAAATTATATACAACTAATAAACAACGATAAAAATAAGGGAGGGACTATCTATATTGATGGAAGGCCTAAATCTTCTGGAAATATCGTAGGTTTTATAAACATCACATGACTCGGGACAACAAACAAAAAATTGAATTTCATATATGAGGGACACAAAGAGAATCGGGTAGTCCTGTGCACAATAAAAAAGATAGCTCCCGGGGAAGAGTTATTAGTGTATTACCATTTGAATCGAATAGAAACATCGATTAATAGTGTGTAGGTACTTATGCAACACCTTTTTAAGCAACTTCTACTTATTGCATTATATATTTTTTTACCTTTAACAATGTTTTAAATATTTCATGGTCCCAATTTTATAATAATGTGGGAGGTTGATCGTTGAGATTGATTTTATTTGGGTGGCAATCATTTTTTTTGTTATCGTAAACCATTTTTTAAATATTTGGGGGTTCTAATTATATTATAATGTGGAAGGATGATCGTGGAAAAGGGCCAGCCGCAAAACATGTAAATGATTATCAAATTTGACTTTCATTTTACGTGAATTTTATTATTTGTTTATATAATTTTATTTGTTTGGCAATAATTTATTTCATTTGTTTATATAAATGAAATAACATCGATTTTCATGTTGAAATTATATGTAGTTGGCAGGTCATGTTGATCATGATTCTCCGATGAGGAGGGGTTGTATTCATCCCATGATCTGATGGTACTAATAAAAATAAAGATCATTAAAGTGAAAAGGGAACTTGATATCTTCTTATATTGTCCATATCAAACTCTTGATGTCCTAGAAAGGATCAATCTCCTTATGTCATAGCTTAACACATATAAGGTAATAACCATAATTTAAATTGTTTTTTTAATGTACTCATATGTTCAATTATGAAAGTCTATTTTTTTAACTTTTACATTATCTCACGAAAAAAAAAACTTTTTTATAAAGAGACTTTTGGAGCCTATTCAGCCCAATGTTGGTAGTAGTGGTGCTGCAGAGATGCCACAGATTCTTGAAGTGGGATATCATACAACTTCTAGAGTATTGTTTACTTCTCCATCTTCCACACCTAATTTAGATAGGATCCATGACACATGCCACCAAACATCCACACAACGGTCAGGATCTAGAGGTGGTGACAAAGATCAGGATGACGATGTGGTTGACATGGTTGCATTTCCTGGAGCTAGACGTGTGATCAGCATGGGGAACCTTCCATGCACATTTTTGGTCGACGACAATGGACTCCATTAAAACAAATAAGACTCCCAGGTAATTTTTCATATTTTAACTGTTTCATGTTGTCCATCTCATACACAAATCATCTAGATTATTATTTTTAAAATAATTATCATGTCTTTTGTGTGTGTAGGAAATGACCATTTTTATAGGCACCTAGAGAGAAAGGCCTTGTTGATTTTTGGGGCAACCTTACGCAAGAGGTGGAATTGCCTAATTCCAACCTAAAAAAGGAACTTATGGATTATCTCAAAGGCCTCTTTGGAGTAGACACGTTCAATAAAAAAGAGGTCACCTATGTAGCAGGAGAATATTTAAAATATACGCGGGATGTTTATAGAGGAATCTTGGCATGCAACCCTAGGTATGAGTGTCCTCCCTCGATTCTAGAGAGAGAGTGGAAGGCGATAATTAATGATGAAAAATAAAATATATTGAAAAAATCAGGAGAAAAAATAACTGGTACCTCAAGGTAAATTACAATATTTTGATTTCAATACCTTTAATTTTCTTTAGATCTTAATACAAGTGTGCTATATAACATACTTGAAAATTTTCATGATAGGTTGCTCAACACTTCGAAGGAAACCAAAGAAAGGATTATCAAACATGGCCAACACAAGCTAGGCCAGGGAGGCTACTCGAGGTTACAATCAGGAATCATAAGTACCCAATTAATCATCTTAAGAATGTTATTTGTATCTCCTTACAAATTTCAGTTTATTGTAGCCAAAAACATTAAAAAAGCATGCTCTTATGCAATGCAGAGCGATGACTTCAAAACTAAAACCATAGAGGAAGACATCCAACTTGGTTACAAGTACGGCTATAAAACCGTGGTGGATCGTAGGAAAAGCATGGGGCATACCCCATGATCCATTTTGCGAGATAAGGTAAATAAAAATCAGTCTACATTAACCTTTCATTACTTATAAAATATGTAAATGTTTGATATTTTCCATAACTTTAATGTCTTACTTTGTTTTAAGCAGGGGAGAAGCACTATCAATTAAACCATTAGCACTGGAAAACAAAGTTTTGATAGTGCAACACGTCCAGAAGATCATGGTGCTCCCCAATAGACCCATCCTAGCAGAGTGTAGCCCCAATATGTTCATGTGACCGAGGCCCACGAAAATAATTAAATGGATGTATATTAATCATGTACGTAATAATTTCTTACTTAAAATTTTTTTACTTCTAATTTTTATTAATTATATATTTATGGTTTTGTCCTTATAAATTTTTTCGTTTTTGTTAGCACAGAAATTTGCAGTAGCAAATTTGATCATTTTACAGTGCTGATGAATTAGGAGATTTCGCAACACCAGCTTTGTCAATGACAATTTCAAAAAATCTTCAAAATTTGGCGAATAGAATTGACTTTTAAAAGCCAATTTTGGGTCTTGAGTCTCTATGTAGGGTACTAGCGATTTTATTAAAAAAAAAATGTTTTAAAGCCAATTTTGTCTTTATTAGTCAATCTTAAGATCTCAGGCTTCTAAATAGGGTCATCTCATATGTTTTACTGACCAAAAATATTGGGGCCTGAAGGCCAAGTTCCAAGTCCACGAGCCTAACAACCAAGTACCTTCCACAGTAACACAACATCAAGCCAACACTCAAGCCAAAGTTGATACCAAGCACCCAAAGTGCCTAGTCACATGGAGGAGGATCCCACAATGGGTGTTTCATTTCACTACACGTTGGAAGGAAATGTGAGCCTTGGTGAATATGAAATCTAATTACTATTGTCATTCCGTTGATGTGGGATATTTCCCCAAAAAAAAAATCAAAACACTCGTAAAGTGTTTCTAGCAAATGCTTTCAAAGTCTAGATGTCAAGTGGAATGAGGCTAAGTGCTCATGAAAATTCCAAGGAGAATTTTTGTCTCCATTCACCCTTCATGCTAATGATTTCAAACCCTCTCTTCGCCAATTGGAATGCATTAAAAATTTGAGACAATATTTCAACATGGATGCCATCTAGTAGGTTTGTGGTGTTTTGGAGTGTGCCAAGTGTTGAACTAAGCGTAACTGACAAGCCCAAGCTCGAGATCCCACCATCTATCACACAAAATGCCAAGTTTAATTATGCTCAAGTGTCATAACTAAGAGAAACATTTTTGAATAGAGGAAAGAAATCAACTAATGGATGGAAGAGGATCATATTTGTCTCACATTTTTAGGCAACAACCCGCAAAAAATCCATATTTATAGGAAATTGATTAACCAACGCTTCCAGATTCAATTGTAGCCAAATATTAATTCCTAGATTTCAAATGATAACTCCAGCATTCAGTGGCGATTTCCTTTAGTATTCTAAGGCACAAAATGGAAAGATACCTAATAGCGAGGCAGCATTTTTACACATGTTAATCATCTCTTGTAATTGTTTCCTAGAAAGTAGGAGCTCGGTTTTGATGAGTCACTCCTTTTGCAACCAATTTCTATTTTTGGAATCTTGGAAAGAATGGCCCATTTCTTGGCCTCATATGTAACTTATCTAGATATACTGTTAAAAATAAAAAAAAGAGGTTGAACCTGGGGGTTCATTCTTGAGATTGGCATTCAATTTTGAGATATCTGAGAGGTCTTCGGAGCAAATGACTATTTATTTCATATTTTAATATTGAGGGGCATGTGGCTATGCATTTGAATGTTATTGAATATTCCTTTGAGATGTTATACTAGATTGTCTTCAATGTTTTCCAATTCTATTCTTCTTCTTATTTGAAAGTAATATCTCTGATTTATGGATTCCTGAAGCAACAAATCTATTGTGAACTTGCCCATCTATCACTATTTACTTTTCAAACACATCTTTATTCTCTTTGTAGAGAGGATCTCTGCTTAGTAGATGTTTATCCTTATGTTAATTCTTGTGTTTGATAGGTATCTCAAATGCCTTCAGTGAGAAGAATGTTTATGACTCCATCACCCAATGGTCCATCACTGATCTGCAGTGACCTTTGTTGCCTTTTCCTTTTCATTTGAGAATTTATTACCCCTAATTTTAAACCTTAATATAAATCAATTATATGTTACCAAGCTTACTCCCATTTTCAGACTAGGAGTGACTCTCGGAGCTAACATTTTGGTGTCATTTCTGGGGACGGAAGTGAAGATATCTTCCCTGGGATAACGAAAAATGAAGGGATCCATTCTTAGATGGTGAATTGAATTTGGACACATTGTTGTGACTGCTCATCTTTCACCATGGTGACTCCATTGTTCAGAAAACTATTGACAACTCCACTAGTTTGAAATGGACAAGATCTTAGCTCAAAGGTATACTTTCTGTGATTTTTCAAAGATAGTTGGTTTCCCTAATCTAGTGCCTAGTAGAGATGAATGGGAAGGTTGCCTTCCCATATTTTAGGGAGAAGATTGGGAAGTACCAGCTGAACATTTGTTGGATTTTCATGATTTTATTCACCGACTTCATATCGTGCATGAATATGTTCAGATTGAGCTTTTCAAGTACTCCTTGGAAGGAAAGGCTCATGAGTAGTGTAGATCTCTTTCGGTTGCTTGCATTCAGTTGTTGACATATTTTCATATTGCATTTAATAATTATTGCAAACAAGGTTATGGTGATGATATCCTATATGAAGGATGTTATATGGAATTTAATAAGTTATATAGAATATCTGTCAAAAAAAGTGTTTGCAATCAAGGAATAGTTGAAGAAATTATTCCTCAATATTTTCAACATGTTTCCCATGATTTTCAAAATGATTTATTTTCTCAAGAAACTAAAGTTGAAGCAGGTGAGCTGATCCATGAAATGCTTCTTGCTAAAAATTTTCATTACTCTGAACGATGTGGGGAGTTGGAGGTTTCTCATGAATTTCATGATCCTGTGGCATTTTGCATGGAGTTGTATGTTTCAAAGGTCTCCAATGCTCCAGTTTTGGGTAGGATTTCAGTTTACAACTGTAAGTATTTGCTACTCATTCATTTTCTGCTGCAGAAATCCCTGTTTTCCTGCATGTTTTCATTCACTCACAAGGAAAAAGACCATGTTGTTAGTAAAATGATTACATTTCTACATTGGAAATTGTCTTTTACATGACCATCTTGACTCCTGCTAGTTAGTGTAGGAGTGTGTATATATAAGCTCAATATGCGAGCATTTTTTCCAGTTGCATTTGGTTTGCAGTGTGTAGGTGTTTTAGTTTTCAATAATGAGAAGAAATGCTCTCAAGGTTTGAACAATTCATAGTTTCCATCTCTG
>ML866389.1:3914-14239 GCA_009831015.1 Picea engelmannii | reverse complement strand
TGATAACACAAGTGCCATCAGTGTGTCTAAAAATCCTGTCCTCCACTCCAAGACAAAACATATTCCCATAAAATATCATTTTCTGAGAGAGTAGGTCACCAATCAGATTGTTCAGGTCCATTACATTCCCACTTCAGAACAAAGTGCAGACATCTTTACTAAGCCCCTAGCCAAGACACCGTTTGAATATCTCAGACATAAGTTGGGTGTCATTTCGTTTCACACCTAAAAGAGTCCATCCTGTTAGGGGGAGATTTGTATTGTTTGATTATCTAATGCCTCCTACATTTACTACAATAGCTCAGGGGGAGCGTGTCTCTTCTTTGACATTGATGTCAAAGGGGGAGAAAATAATTCGGGTGCTGAAGTTGCCATCAATGCCAAAGGGGGAGATTGTTGGAAAAAGTTTAAAAAGTAGCGTATGCTTGTCATTGATGGCAAGTACAACAGTGGATATGGCAGGATAAGAAGGATAAAATCCCTTGGGGATTCGGACGTGAAAGCTAAGGAGGAACAGCATTGAGGAAAATGCGCACAACAAATCTCAAGATACAAGAGTTTGCAGAGGAGAAGGAAGACAGAGATCCAGTGATCGTTGGATCCCATTCAAATTTCCTGAAAGGCCGACAACCATCAGATCTGCAGAAGCTGCGAGGGAGATCAGCCATCGAGAGATCGGAGTTCTCAAGGTCGTGAGAAACGGGACATTGAAAGTCTCGATATCCCGACATAATTGGGACCATCCATTTGGAAGGACGCGTGGCAGCGATCGGGTGCCACCAGGAGAAGCTTGACAGAAGGCTTCATCGGAGAATCGGGAATCGGAGTTTCACGAGTCTTGTGAACAATTACAACAGAAACCCCGAAATCGCGATGAAAGAAATCCCGACTGAACCTGAACCGTCAGATCAACATGTGATCTAGACCGTCAATCCAACTCACGACAACAAACCATGTTAGCTAGGGACACGTGGCACAACCAGGGAATGACAGGTGTCAGGCAGATTCAACACCTCAGGCACATGTAAGACACGCATCAGAGTGACACGTGGCAGCATTTAACACGTGTCAAACCACGTATGACGTCAGCAGAGTATCGGGGATCAGGACTTTGAAATGACAAAGTCACTTGACATCAGGAATGTCGATTTCACGATGAGAGATTTCGCGATTTGATCGCAGTCGCTGAATAAAGATCGCATCTGGACCGTTGATTCAAGTCTGTATCGGAGTTTCGCGAATCGCGAATTCATGAGGCAAAGAACACAATGCAATGAGAATACCAATTTCGCGATATGCGAAATCACGAATGAATCTGGACCGTCAGATCCAGAAATGATCAGGACCGTAGATGTAACTTCATATCGGAGTTTCGGGGATCACGAATTTAAAATGGAAAGAACTCAATACATCAAAAACCCCGATTTCGCGAAATGCGAAATCGCGAGTGAATCTGGATCGTCAGATCCAAAAATGATCAGGACCGTTGATCAGAGCCCATATCGGAGTATCGGGGATCAGCACTTTGTAAAAATCTCTTGACATCAAGAACTCTGAAATCACGATATGCGATTTCACGATGTAATCACAGCCGTTGGATAAGAAGTGATCCAGACCGTTGATTTAACTTCTTATCGGAGTTTCGAGGATCGGGATTTGGAAGTGACTAAAACTATAAATGCCAAGAGTGACGAAATCACGAGATATGAAATCTCGATTAGATTTGAACCGTTGGATCAAGTATAGATCGCAGGGCTACTATTGCATGCAACAGAAAAACTACCATAAAACCACTGATGGTTTCATCGAGAGGACTAGAAGACACTTGGGAAAACGGCCAGAGAAGCTGAAGAGTTACGATGAAGATCACGTAGAGCACTCGAGAGGTGGAGAAGATTGGCACAGTTGGAGCATGCAGAGGGATGGAGAACATTGCATGCAAAAAGTGCACAGAAGATATATATACAGAGTACAGAGAAGAGAAGGGTTGTCGTTGTTGTTTCTGTTGGAGGTTGTTGTGATTGTTGCTTGTAAAGGCGATTCAGGTGTGAAGAAGGATTAGAGTGTAGAAACTGAATAGAACAGAAGAGAAACTGTGCAGAGAATGGAGATGGCGCACTAAGCATAAAAAGCAGAAGACCAAACAACGCAAGTGATAAGTGCAGAAAGGCAGTGGAGCAGAAAGAGCAACGAGATGCAACATAACAGTGATAAGTCGGGTAATCCACTATTAATCATTATATCACTGTAATAAGTTTCAAAAGAAAAGATTTATATTTCAGGGTGGTTGGGAGGTGCTAGGGAGGACTGTTGTCCTCAGAGGTTCAAGTGGGTTCTTGAACACAGGGAGTTGGTGCTTCCTTCTAGTTGGTACTAGAGAAACCAGGGATTTGGTGCTTCCTTCTAGTTGGTGCTAGAGAAAACAGAGAGTTGGTGCTCTCAGCAAGTTGCAGCTTGCAAAGCTGAGGTTGTAGCCTCATTATGAGTTGGTGCTCATATGTATGATATTGTAAATAATCTAACCATTTCTTATCATACAAAAGAAAAAGAGGTTTTTACCCTACATGGGTTTCCTCGGAAAATATATGTCTCTGTGTTTCTCATATATGTGACTGATGTTGAATGTGCCTGTGTTTATTTCTCTGCATTATTGTGATCATCATTCATTGTTTCTGCAAAGAGTTTTAAAAGGAAGCATAATTGTTTAAGCTCAGTAACAACTGATTCACCCCCCCCCCCTCTCAGTTGTCCAACACATGGGACAAGGGGAATGGAATGATAATGAACACCAAAGGAAGGTGGGAGTCCCCAAGGAGTGGAAAAACAACTTGATGTTTAGAGAGGATGGATTGGAGGTCCTGCGACACAGAGGGTGTCTCAATGGCTTGTATGGCGTGGAGTTGGGAAATAATGTCAGAATGTCCTTTTTTGAGTAGCTTTTCCATGCGATGGGAACTAATGATCTCCAGGGAACCAGTGGTGATGCCTTGGAAATTATATTGTTTTCCCTCCTAGTAGAATTGCATGGTTAATTCCTTAAAATCCATGAGAATGGGACCCAAATTCCTTATCCATTCTGCAACCAACACAATGTCACTACCACCCATGCTGATAGAAAACATATGATATTTTAGATGGTAGTCACCAATTTGGAGACACACATTTTCACAACGCCCTCCACATTTCAAGGACCCACCATTGGAAATCATGATTTGAAAATTATTGATTGCATGGATATAGCAATTAGTTTCTTGGGAAATGCGGCGATGAATAAAATTATGGGTGGTTCCACTATAAACAAGCATGGTGACCTTCCTATGCTTGATGTAAACAATTAGCTTGAGGGTTTGGGGAGCAGAGAATCCAGTGAGAGCATTTAGGGAAATTACCAGTTCTACTTCAGGAGGGTCTGAGGGAGGGGTTATGTCAGTGGGTTTATGTGACACAGACACAAGGGGAGCCTCATCATCCTCTTTTGAAACATCCTCCGAGGTGGCCATAAAAATATTTTGTTCCTTACACTTGTGTCCCAGAAAATATTTGTCATCATAGTTATAACAAAGGCCTTTGAGTTGGTGTTCATCCATTTCGACCCTGGTCAATTTCTGGATCTTTAGTGGAGTAGAAGGAGGAGTGGGAGTAACTTGTTTAGTGTGAGCAATAAAGAAGGGTTTGTGGTTTTGAGAAGAGACAACATGTTGTGATTCCTTAGCTATTTTAGTGGAATCCACCTAACTCTGAGGCCAAGCCATGAGGACATGAGAATGAATCTCATCCTTGAGGCCACTGATAAAACATTCTCAGAAAAAAGCATCATACATGCCCTCTGTATGAAAATCCAGTCGCTAAAAAGAAACTATAAAGTCTTCCACTGTGCTATATTATTTCAACTTTGTCAAACGGCCTAATTGGTTGGTGTCAGTGTCAAAGTGTTCATAAAGATCTGCCACAAAGTGTGTCCAAGCCACATACCCTTGGCGGGCATTTTTTCTCCATTTCCACCATTGACAACGTTCTTGATCTAGATGGAGAATACCATACTGGAGTTTGGCCAACTCATCCATAATTCCATACAAAGAGAAATAATGTTCCATTTGAGTTACCCAGCTAGTGGGATCCGATCCATCAAATTTGGTCACATCCATGCGCAGAAGGTGTAGGTCACGCTGAAAGTGATGGGGCTGAAAATTATGGGAATGAGAGGAAGTTTCACCTTTGGTATGCAAAGGTGGGTCAGATAAGGGAAGAGATGCAGGGATATGTAGCTTGGTGCAGATGGTCGTAGTGATAGATTCAAGTTGGGTAGTAATGTCTTGTCTGAGTTCTTGTTTGACTTCCTCGATTGAGGTAGCAACTGAAGCCACGATGGACGAATGCAGTTTTTTATTGATGGAGAGAATATTGGCACTGAGTTGTTGGTTTTATGTGAAATTAGAGTGCAAGGTATTGAGGTGAGCTTCCAAGTCTTGGCTATGGGTATGGACCATGATGATGAGGGAACATGAAAAGGGGTGGGTGGGACCACACAAAAAATGGGTTATGGGTGAAGTGTATCACAACGATCAAGGCAACGAGTTGAATCCAATGGGGTAAAGCCCAAATAAGGGTGTTGGAAGGGGGTTGGGTCCACAAAATAAAAATTGTTGAAAAATGATAGGTAAGACTGCGATCAGGGTGAAGAGAGAAATCCAATGGAATAGGTATCAAATAATGGTGCCAATAGGATCCAAACTTTTTTTTCTTTTTTACACTCCTGTGGAGTTATACTCCGATCACAGTTGTGTTGCAATAGATCTTTTCTGTTTTTTTTGTGTTTTCGTCCCAAGGGTTAGGTATTCAAGGGTTCTACAAAAAAGGGTTTTCCCTGTGCTATAACTCTCTGATATACATGTGGGGTCCAACATTAGTACTCGGCCCAATATCGTAGGGCACCAACTAAGGAGGCTAGACTGTACCCTTAGTCGTATTACCCGACTACTCAGGTACTAGAGAGTATCTTCCCAATTTTTGTTCTCGGTGGAACTATAGTAGTCAGGGGTCTGATCAGTTTATCTATGGAGGGCTTTAGGAGATCTATGTCTATCCGTATACAGGTGATGTCTGATGTGCTACCACTCAAAGGGGTACCAAAAGGGGTGACAAGGGTGGCCAACAGATGTTCTCTTAAGTACCACTTGTACTTCATGCATGTATGAATCCCCTACTGTGGTTTTATGTGCATAACGACAGATCTCTGTAGCTTAAAGATGTCGGAATACGTATCTACCCTGAAAAAAGTTAACCCACAATTTTCTGCCGAGGAAGGTGCTCTAATACCACTTGTAATATTCCAGATATAAAAAGTATGAAAAACATAAATAAATAGCTAGAAAGGATAGGTGAACCAAAATATAACCATAACGACACCACAATAATACCAAAATGATAGCAAAATAACACCAGAATAAACACTCTGATTACCGAGAGAAATTTCCACTTTCCTCTTCGAGGGGGCAACCTCCAGCAGAGCAGATCTCTACTACAATAATATCCAAGACAAAATTTATCATACCCTCAACTTCTATTTATACTAAATATGTCTATCAAAAGAACCATCTAGAGGAAGATGTTTCTAGAAGAAGAAGCTTCTATTAGGTATTCTTACATTGGACTTATTCTTCCTTATTGTTAGGCCTTATTAATATTGACCTTTATTACATGGAAATATATTATTCTACCTACATGATGGGTTAGGTCCCTAACATTATTGTTCTTTTTAACAACAAAACTGTAGCATAATGCTACCATCATTGAAAATCTTGCGGATGAAATGACAGCGAGTGTCTATGTCTTTACTCTTTTCGTGAAATACATGACTCTTGGATAATGAAATTGTTGAACTGTTGTCACAAAATATATGATTTGGCTCCTTTTCTTCATGTGTTATATCACCGAGGATCCTTCTCACCCAAAATGCATGACATGTTGTTGAAGTTACTGCCACATACTCTGCTTCTGCTGAAGAAATTGTGATGATGGGATATTTCTTAGAAGCCCATGAAATCAAGCATGTACCAAACAAAAATGCATACCCGTAAGTGTTTTTTCTATAATCAACACTACCTGCAAAATCACTATCTCTATCTCCTATAAGTGAATCATCTTCTGAAGTAGAATACCAAATTCCATAATTTGTTGTACCTACAATATACCTCAAAATTATTTTTCCAACTTTCCAATGAGAGATTTTTGGATTCTCCATAAATCTAGAAATTAATCTTACTGCATACATAATATATGATCGGGTAGTTGTAAGGTACATGAGGCTTCCTACAAGCCTCTTATACAGAGTATAATCAATTTATGTTCCTTCATCTTGTTTACTTAATTTTGTACTTGTTTCAATTGGTGTATTTGTTGGCTTGCATTTGTTCATTTTGAACCTTTTCAAAATATTTGTGACATATTTTGACTCACAAATAAAAATTCTCTTTTTAGATTGCTCAACTTCAATTCCGAGAAAATATTTCCTGAGACCAAGATTGGTCATTTCAAATTCACTTTGCATGGATGCTTTGAATTCATTCAACAACAAATTTCGTGTATAAATCATGTCATCAACATAGAGACAAACTATTAAAATATTACCTCTCTCATCTCTTTTGGTGTAAAGTGTGGGCTCATTGTCGCTCCTATTGAACCCATTGTTGAGAAAATAAGTATCAATGTGACTATACCAAGATCTTGGATCTTTCTTCAAACTGTACAATGATTTCTTCAATATGTACACTTTGTACTCTTTACCTCTCATATGAAATCCTAGTAGGTTGATCCACATAAACCTCTTCCTTTAAAAATCCATTTAAAAAGGATGATTTGATGTCCATTTGATAAACTGACCATTTTTTTTGAGATGCAATTGCCAAAACTGTTCTAACAGTATCCAAGCGTGCTATTAGAGAAAATGTTTCCCCATAGTCAATATCGAGTTGTTGATAAAACCCCTTTGCTACAAGTATTTCCTTGTGATTCTCTACTTTTCCTTTCTCATTGAATTTTGTCTTATACAACCATTTAACTCTAATGTTGGTTTTCCCTATGGAAATATCCACAATATCCCATGTGTTGTTTCTTTCAATCGATTCAATTTCTTTGTTCATTGCATCAACTCAATTTTCTTCCTTATTAATTCTTAAAAGTATGTTGGTTGATAATATATCAAGGCAAGGTGTGCTTGTTTATCCATGTTATCATTATGCTCATAAATTTCTCTCAAGCTTCTTGTTCTTTGGTTCCTCAAGTTTGCTATAGTTGGATCTGAATCATAGCTAGAAGAAGAGGAAGAACTATATTATGTATGTTCTCCTTGAACATGTACTTGCAATCTTGGAAGTCTTGTTGGAGAATCTTGTTGTACTGTATATTCCACCTGCATATCTTCCTGTATAGAAGGAATCAGATCTACAAGTATTTCACTTGTCTAGTTATGGTAAGATTTATCTTCTTGGAACTTCACATCTCTGCTTACTATCAGCTTCTTGGTAATAAGATTATACAACCTATATTATTTAGATTGTTCACTATATCCCAAAAATATACATTTTTCACTTCTATCATCAAGATTTATCCTCATCTCTTCAGGAACATGAGCATAAGCTACACAACCCAAAACTTTAAAATGAGAAACGCTAGATTTCATACCACTCCAATATTCTTGAGGGACTTGATCTTTCAGACTGTTGATCGGTGAGAGATTTTAAATATAGACTGATCATGCCACTGCTTCACCCTAGTATTCACTTAAAAAATTATTTTCCTTTAGCATACTTCTGGCCATATTCATTATTGTATGATTCTTCCTTTCAGCTACTCCATTTTGTTGTGGAGTGTATCTTGTGGTAAACTGTCTCTTGATTCCATGCTTCCTACAATATGTTTTAAATTCCTTGGATTCATACTCACCTCCTTGATCCGATATGAGTACTTTTATGTACTTCCCACTCTGTTTCTCTGTCAAGAATTAAAATTCTCTGAATTTTTCAAATGTCTCTGATTTGTGCTTGAGAAAGTACACCCATGCTTTCCTACTAAAATCATCAATGAATGTTAGAAAATAAAATTTTCCTCCTATTAACTGAGTTTGCATTGGACCACAAATATTTGTATGCACCATTTCAAGGTGTTCGTTTTCTCTGTAGGAAGTATTGGGAAAACTATCCCTTTGGTGTTTGGGCAAAATACAACACTCACATGATTTTTTTTGTTAATTTATAATGGGAAAACCTTTGACCATAGACTTCTTCTGTAAAACACTAAGACTGCTAAATGGTAAGTGGCCATATCTAATATGCCACAGCCAAGTCTCATCTGATCTTGATACATTTTGGTCATATGACTGTGAAAAAGTTACATTTCTCAATATCAAAGGGAACATTTTATTTTTGGTCATTTGTATTATGGCTATAGTTTTCTTACTGGGTGGTTTATCCAATATTGTATGCTTGGAACCTTCAAAAATGAACTTATAACCATGCTCATCCATCTATCATATACTCATTAAATTATGTCTAAGAATAGGTAAATAATAAACATCATCAATATCCTTCTTTTCATCATGTTTGGTTAATACATAAATTATACCCTTTCCTGCAACTTTATTTTGATAATCATCTCCCAATTTAATTTGAGATGTCATGGGGCTATGTAAACTAGAAAAAAAAATCTCTATTACATGTCATATGATTGTTGCAGCCAATGTCGAGCAAACAAGGATCATGATTGTTGATTGCTTCTTATGTAACTTGACATGAAAAGAACATTGATTCATATGCTCCTTCTTCAGTGTCAGTAACATTTTCTCTTCCCCTATTCATATCTATTTTCTTCTTTCTGCATTCACTTTCGTAGTGACCAAAATTATTGCAATAATAGCATTGGATCGTTGATTTTTCAGTCCATATTGGCTGATTAAAATTTTTGTCTCTCCCCCTTTGGTTCTGAGAGTGACTATGTGATTGTTCTGGTTGTTCACTCTATTTTGAACATTCTAAAGTTGATATCTGTCTTATTTGAGAGTGAGACCTGCCTCATATTCCTCTTCTTTTATTCCCTCAACCTCTGCCTCTACTTATGGAGGCCTAAGACTGAAATGCATTCTCCAAAGATTTTGCATTTTGATTAAACCTAATTTAATGGGTTATGTTAGCACTCTGTAATTTTCCCAAGGATGTGGAGGCAATCATAGAGGTGACATAAAACCTCTTGGAGTCCTAGATCTAGCCCTCCAATACTCAGAGAGGGCTCTCTCTATCTGATATAGATTTGTTTATAATCAATTTTAGGCTAGTTATTATTGTACATAGGTTTTGATTTAAATAATTGGGTAGGGGCAGAGAAGAGGAACCATTGGGATATGGAGTCACAACAAAAAAACAATCAAAATCCATTTTCAACAAACTCATCTTGTAGGGCAAGGTAGAAAAATCACTGGATTTTTTTACTTAAATGAAATGGGACAGAAGAAAAATAAATAAGTCAATTAAGATGAAGAGCAATTGAGAATTCTTCAGATGAAAATCAGATGAACACATGGAAAGTATTCACAGTCGAAACATAGTGTATCTTGCAACAAATTATGTTTTATAACTCCTGCAAATAATTCAGAGAGAGAACAAGTATGTAAACAGAGAAAACACATTTACTAATGATATATGCACATCACCAGTCAAATTAATCACAAGAATCCTACAACATAGCATTGTATTATTTGGAAAATGGAAACATGCTCACAGTTAGCTACATTACAATATTGGTCTTATGCTTCTCAAATCCATACTAACCTACTCCTTGACACATTTAAATTACAAAAATTTATATAAAATACTCTCCCCTAGGATCAGGAGGTGGAAATCAACAACCTGGCCAAAGATAGAAACAAATCCTTGAAAAATTTGAATTGTCTCCCATGAAAGGTGGGCCGAACTACTGAAAATAGGGGTCAACTCAGAGGCTTCTATCTCCAACAATATGACATCTTTGAAAAAAATTAAAGAGGTTATTGTATATGATCCTGTCTTGAGTAAAAAACTCTTTCGGTTTCTATAAATTTATCTCCAGCTCTCCAAAACAGTTGTGGCAAGATCATGACCAAAACAGGAAAAATGGAAGCCTAAAACATAAGGCTCAAAGATGGCTTCAATTATCCTTATTGCTGAAACCTGTATAAAATATGGGAGAGGTTATTTTTCTTCTGCTAGTTTCAGAGAAAAACCTCTCTTGGTTTTTCAAAATTCCTTTTGGTTTGCCCAAAAACGCTCTCGGAAGACCAGTGGTCAAATTGTGAAAAA
>ML866385.1:9058-21583 GCA_009831015.1 Picea engelmannii | reverse complement strand
AAATTTCGTTTTACTTAGCTGCACTTCAATTGTTATTTTTAGTCAATTTTATGTTATAAATATGAGCATCGACCGGTTAGTTAAAGGTCGATGGTTGTTGCAAGATACTCTCATTTTTTGGTTTTGTTAACAACTATTTCGGAGTTGCCTTTAATTGAGAAGTTCTTTTTGGACCAGAGACAAGTTTATGTTTTCATAAAATGCGTGTATGATTGGATGTGGAGAAGAACTATTTCCTATTTCATCTCATGAATGGATGTTGTAACAAGTAAGAGCTACTAAATTTATTGATAAGTTATTTGATGCAATGTTTTACAGTTCTTTCTTTAATGGTGAAAATAAATCTTTGTGTTATTATGTGATTGATGATTAGGGTTGAGTGAATTTTTTTACTTGCCATCGTTTATCACTTGCATGTTTTCTTCTGATAATTTGTATCTCAATCAATAATTGGAATACTCACACGGTTAACGTATTATTACTAGGCATGTGGTAGACGATCACTGCCTACATGCTAGAGTAAAGGGTTATCCCAAGCTCAGCCTCTTCTTCAGTAGTTTAGTTTGTTCCCACTTTGTCACCTAGTTGGTTTGTACTGGCTTCATCTTATATCAGTCCTACCTAAGAGAAAACACAAAAAGATAACGTTTGAACTGAAGTAGAAAGCCTTCACAAGAAAACGTAAAGCCCATCGATTATTTCGGCCAAATCGCAAGATCTAGAGAACCATTCCACCATTAAACACTTCAGAGTCTAATTGGGCCTTGGTGGTGAGTTTGGTTCCTGTTGTTGAATTAAAGGGATTTAGAACCCATCAATATACTCCTATGATTCAACTTGACCAAGAAGGACATGTACTTATTGATAGTTCCACCATTTATCACCAACTAACATAATCTCAATGGGAACCTCTCATATCTCAAAGAACTAATAATTCCTTTGGCACTTAGCCAAAGAGAAAATAATGATAAATATGGGTTGAATGAATGGAATCATGATTATATTAGTATTTAGCCCCAACATATACCATGGAAAATGAATAGGGGAAGTCATTGATAATACCCGAGGAGAGCTAACTATGATAGTGGCAATTCTGGTCCAAAGGGAACTTTTAATGGTTTCCCTAAAACCCTTGAAAGGATCTATATAACATAGTGAGGCTTCAGAAGAGTTAAGGAAAAGTGAATCTAAAACTTGAATTTAATTTACTATGATTGATTGTATAAGCCTCGATAATAAAACCACATTAATTGAGCAAGCCAAGGTGATATGACCTTGCCACATAATCCATGATGAGAGAATCTCATAACGACCTATTGAATTAGATAATAGATTAATAATTGATAAATAAGTAGACTAAAAAATAGTGTTTAAAAAATTGAGGTTTAGAAATTAGTGTCAAGAAGGGGGCTACAACATTGAAGTATGCCTTTTTAACACTATGTAGTGGATCAACTCAATAAGGGAACCATATAGACATCAAGCCATGAGAGGAGTACATTTGGATAGATAAATAGTTGGAATTCGTTAACTTGAGAGATTGTGGATGATCCTTTCATAAACATCGAGTGGGAGATGATGACGACGACATCCCTTGAGAGCCTTGATACAAGAGGAGAGTATGTAACCATGGTAGAGATGAGGAACAAATTGAGCGCTAGGGTATATAACAACATGAGAGAACTAAGGAATGCAAATAAATGAGAGAAAATCCACAGTTTCGATCCACAAACTAGAGGAAGCGTCGTTGATTTACTACCATGTCCTTTTTCCTTATGAATTGAGGGACTTTGATGCAGGTCTAAAATATCTGGGATTTTAGCTAAAACCAAATTGTTACAAGACAAAATATTGGTATCAGTTAATAGCAAAATTGGAAAAGAGATTAAAATCTTGGAGTTTTAGATGGATTTCTAGAGCAGGTCGATTGGTACTAGTCAAATCGGTACTGGAGGCCATCCCAATATACTAGATGTCTTTAGCCTGGATCCCAAAAGGTGTGTTAAAAAAAGCAAGGAGAAAAAACTTTTGAAAAAACTTGGTGTTGTTATCACCTTTGTCTAGCCAAATGGGTTGACTCTTAAGGTGCCATGTTTTTTCTTCCATATCCAACAAAGATTTTTTCCTAATTTCTAGAGCCTTCATATCTTCCAACTCTTCTAGTGTAAAAGCCCCTACTATGTTGTGTGCAAAGAAATTTTCGATCTGCTCTTTCATTGACCTTAGTTATGCTTGAATTTCCATCTTTTTCCACTTGTCCCACTCATATTGTCAAAATGACCTAGTTTCAATATACTTTCAATTTGATTTAGATAGCAAGTGATATAATTACCCATTGCAACTTCAATTGCATCTACAAACTTGTTTTTTCTTTCCTTATGTTGTTTTGACATTATAAAGTATTGCAAAACTCATTTCAATATTAGTCAAAATCATAATAATTTAAAAAAAAAAAAAAATTGATTGTAGTTATGACAATAAACATTTTTGTTGATTATATTCACACTTAATTTTCATGTACTATCCTCGCCTCATAGCTTCCAGGTCTATTGCAAATTGATAAAGAACCATCATGGGTACCTTTGATGGTCACGGGTACCTCCGATGATGTTTCACATAGAGCCTAAAGTTATGCATTCTCTCTTCCTTAAAATTTGAGTCTATTACATATTGATATTATAATTTACCAAAATCCATATCCCATCGATATGATTCCCCAAATGGTTGGTGTCGCAAACATTTATTTGTTGAATGGACCTGGCTAAACCTACAATTGGCCTCTGCACAATTATTCACAAGTCATTAAAGAACTATTATTATGCATACATGAAAGTTAGGGGTATCAATGAATATTCGTTGCCAAAAATGTTCTGAAAAACAATTAACAAACAACCATATAGTGAGGGGAAAAACTAAGAAACTTATACCAAGATAAATTATTACCCTCATAAAATCACAAACCTAAACATCTCCCTTCAAGAAAAAACCACATAGACTTTGGGGTGCCACACTATCATGGGACAAGATCTACTATATGAAGGTCTTAATCAAATACATATGTAACATTGTTAGGTACCAGATCTATTATAACAACAGAAAACATAAATATTGCAGAGAATAACAATGGAACAACACAATATATGAAACCACAACACCAAAATAATAATTTTATTGATAGGAAACAATGTTCACTTGCCTCTTCAAGGGGGCAACCTCCAGTAGAGAAATACTCTATTATAATAATTCTCAAGACAAAACTTATCATGTCTCCTACTCTTATTTATACTAATTTTATCTTCTAAAGATCATTCTAGAGGAATATCCTTCTAGAAGCAAAAGCTTCTATTAGGTCTTCTTACATTGACTTGTTCTAATTTATTGAATATGCCTTGTTAACTAATGTCAACCTTCATTACATGTAAATATATTATTCTACCTATGTGAGGGGTTAGGGAGGTTAGGTCCCCAATGTTCCCTCCCCCTTGAAAAGGAGCCTTGTCCTCAAGGCTTGAGATGAGGAAACTGTTGCAAAATGGTGGTTGGCTCCTAGGTGGCATCTTATGGAGTTGTATCTTTCCACTGCACTAACACTTCCTTGATGGTGCACTGACAGAGATGATGCTCTCAATGTTCCAAGACTACTTGTGGCTGCAACCAAATGGAACCTTCTTCATCCAACTCAGGGAGACTAGTTTGAGTTTGGCACTTAGTACCAATCACCTTCTTTCATCATGAGACATGAAAAACAGGATGGAGCTTAGAATGACTGGGCAAAGCTAACTGGTAGGCCACCTGCCCCATTCACTTGAGAATTGTATAAGGACCATAAAATTTGGTAGCAAGTTTCTTACATTAGTCAACTTTGAGTGAAGTCTGCTTAAAGGGTTGTGGATGAAGAAACACTCGGTCCCCTTCAACAAATTGTCATTTGGAACAACCTTGATATGTTTGTTGCTTAATTTGATTCTAAGCCATGGCCAAACTTGTTTTGAGGGTATGGAGAATGGCCTCACGAACTATCAGATTGTTGTCAACCTCCTAAACCTTCAATACACCTAGCATGTAGTAGAGAACCGACGATGGATTTTGTTCATATACTGCTTCAGAAGGAGTCATGTGAGTAGTTGTATGGTAATATATATTGTACCACCATTCAACTAGGGGTAACCACTGAGCCCATTTATTTTGTTATTGAGATGCAAAACACCTCAAATAGGTTTCCAAACACTTCTTGACAACTTCAGTTTAGCCATCAGTCTGGGGATGATAAGTAGTGGTGAGATGCAATTGGGTTCCCTAGAGACAAAACAATTATTTCTAAATATTGTTGGTGAAAGTGGGATGTTTGTTAGAGACAATAAAATGAGGCATGCCATGAAGCTTGAAGATATTATCCATGAAAATTTGAACCACTGTGGATGTTGTGACTGGGTGTTGGAGATCACATAAATGAGTATATTTGGAAATACGATCAACTCCCACCGTGTTGACTAACTTATTACTCGATTTAGGTAAGCCAACAATGAAGTCCATAGAAAATCCTGCCAAATAGTAGACGGAATTGGGAGCGGTTGTAGTGTGCCCAGGGCCTTGACTATTTCTCCCTTATTCCATTGATAGACATCACATTCAACGAAAAAGGTGTGGACGTTTTATTTCAAACCATCCCAGAAAAAAGATCATTTGACCCTTTCATAGGTTTTTGTGAACCCTGAATGCCCAACTATGGGGGAAGAATGAAGCTCCGAAAGCACCATAGATTTAAGTTGTGATTGTTTGCTTAGATACAGATGGCCTTTGAAGTGAATCTCTTCATTATTCCAAGAGTATCTTGGAGAAACTGGAGAATTTTCTTGCAATAGTTGGATCATGCAAGAGATTGTGGGGTATTACATCCATTCATGGTGAACATCTTGGACCTAATCCAATACAAGGAAGGAGAGAGAAAAGAGGGACCCTTCGTCTTCATACTTCCTGTAAAGAGCGTTAGCAACCAAATTTCCTTTTCCCTTCTTGTAAATGATATCATTATCATATCCAAATAGCTTGGACGCCCATTTTTGTTTCTCCGGGGATGAAATTAGTTTTTCCAAAAAATTCTTGAGCCTTTGATGATCTATTTTAATTTGGAAGCATTGGCCCAATAGATAAGGACTCTCGAGATCCACGGTATGTAGAATAGCCAACATTTCCTTTTCATAGATGGATTGGCCCAAATGTCGCTATGAAATTTATTTGCTAGTGAAGGCCACAGGTCATCCTTCTTGCATGAGAATTGCTCGAATTCCTTTCCCGGAAGCATCAAATTCTAGAACAAAAGTCTTCTTGAAGTTGGGAAGATCTAGAATAGGATTTGTGCACATGGCCTCTTTCAAAGCGTGGAAGGAGTGATCAACTGTTGGAGTCCAATTAAAAGCATTCTTTTTAAGGAGAGCAATGAGAGGTGTTGCAAGTTTTCCATAATTCTTAATAAATTTGCAATAATACCCCATTAAACCTAGAAAACCATGTAAACTCTTGAGAGTTTTGGGTCGAGGCAAATCTTACATAGCTTTAATTTTCTTAGGATCCACCCTTACACAATCCTTGTTGACAATATGACCCAAATACTCCACTTTCGAGGTGCCAAAGGCACATTTAGATTGTTTAAGGAAAAGTTGATGCTGAGAAAGGAGATGGGGAACTTGATTCACATGGGAAAGATGGGTTGTCCATGTTTTACTATAGATGAGAATATCATCAAATAAAACTAAGACAAAATGGCACAGAAAAGGACGGAAGACATAAATCATGAGACTTTGGAAAGTGGAAGGGGCATTACACAAGCCAAATGGCATGACCAAGAACTCATAGTGGCCCTCATAAGTTTGAAATGTAGTCTTGGGAATGTCAACCTCTTTCATACGTATATGGTGGTAGCCAGAACGAAGATAAAGTTTAGTAAAGTATTGAGCACCACTCAATTCATCCAATAGATTATCAATGACATGAATGGGAAACTTGTCTTTGATGGAGAGTTTTTTTAGGGCACGAAAGTCTAGACACATGCACCACATGCCATCTTTCTTAAGGACCATGACCATAGGAGAAGAATAGGGGCTAGTACTAGGGAAGATGACACCCGCGTCAAACAATACTTGAACAATTTTCTCAATTTCATTATTTTGGGCAAAGGGATGATGATACAGACGAACATTGGGAAAAAGACTTTCCAGAACTAGAGGAATGGAATGATCATGAACACCACAGGAAGGGGGAAGTCCATGGGGAGTGGAAAAATAATTTGGTGTTTGCAGAGTATATATTGGAGGTCAGGATGCACAGATGGTGTCTCAACTACTTTATTGGCATGGAGTTGGGAAATAATGCCCTATAACACCCTCGCTTTTGGATCCCTATTACTAGAATGTATTACGTAATTGTGACTTAGGATGGTGAGCTGATAAAGTTAAAAGGAGCCAAAGTTCCTAGGAAATATAATATTTCGAATATATTAATAAAATACATAGTTGGTTGCCAGACATACAAGGAAAAGAGATAAGGGGCTATGATTCTATGAGAGAGGGGGCTTAAGGGGCTAAGTCTTTTTATAATATTTTATTTGGCCATATTGGCGTCAATTGAGAAAAGTGGTTACATGAGCTTCTTGGGGGGGAGACCATGTGGTTCTTGATTTCATGTAACTATATAAACATCCCTTGTGGGTTGCTTTGGTGGTTCTTCTCCATTCACTCTTACACTCTTCTCACTATTTCATTTTCGGTTCCCCATTCTTGCTAATTTGTGTGCTCTTGGTATGATCATGGAAACAAATGACTGGAAGAGGGGATCCATTGCTAGATGGTTGTAATAAATTATTGAATCATTCTAGGAGGGAATGGATTCATGTGGGCATGAGATTGATGGAAGTTTGGAAAGAACTATCCATAGCTAAGAATCCTTGGATTTTCTAGTAGGGAGATTTCCTTACTAGTAGCACTAGAGCCTTGGAGAGAAATGGAAAAACTTGAGGGATTGCATGGTAGATAAAGGGGTTCATTTATTTGGGTTGTGCGGGCTGAAGGGGAAAGAGAGATAGAAATTTGAATTTTTGTGTGGTTGGGAAAACCTGAGAGCTTGTTAGCTAACTGGTGTGTTTTTAGATTTGGCCTAGGACACATTCTTGTGAATTCATAGCCCTGGCTTGGGGGTGACACTGTTGTTGAGAGTGAATGAACAACATTGTCTATAGTTGGGAGGAACATCCTTGCTCTACAACTAGTTGGTGAATGTTTACTTGAAAAGATAATTGTTGTCTATGTTTTATGTATAAATTATATTCCGATGTGCATTTATTTATCTCTGAGATATGTATTTATAATGTGCTTTTCTGCTGGTTATTTGTTGTGCATCGCACATTGTTCCTTTCTTGGATGGTTTAGAGTGTTCTTGTTAATTACATGTGTTGAATCCATGTTTCTTTATTTTAAAGAATGGAACAAAAATCCATAATCAGACAATGAGGGAGAATCTGGAAGTACTCGGGCAATGGGTATGTTTCATATCAGTACCTGGGAAAATCGTTTTGGTATTTGTTGTACTGAGTATGTTACAAGTTAGTTTCAAAGAATTCTTGGAGAGTGTTTTGAGGTAGCGTGGCCTAGCCCGGTGGTTGGGTACGTTACATTCCCGAATGACCTTTTTTTAGGATCTTTTCCATTCGATGGGAACTGATGATCTCAGGGGAGTCTAATGTGATGCCTTGGAACTTATAATGTTGGCCTTCCTGTTGAAATTGCATGGTTAATTACTTAAAATCCATAAGGATGGGACCTAGACTGTGTAACCATTCCACACCTAACATAATGTCAAAACCACCCATGTCAATAGCAAACACGTGAGATTTTAGGTTGTACTTGCCAATTTCGAGATGCACATTTTCACAATGCCCCCCACATTTCATGGAACCTGCATTGCCAATAAAGATTTGAAAATTGTTAACTACATGGATATAGCAATGAGTTTCTTGAGCAATGTGATGATGAATAAAATTGTGAGAGCTACCATTATTAATTAGGATGATGACCTTCTAATTTTTAATGTAGCCAATTAGCTTGAGGATTTTGGGAGCAGAGAAGTCGATGAGTGCATTCAATGAAATAACCAGTTCAACTTTTAGTGGATCAGATGGAAAAGTGAGATCAGCTGGCTCAGGTAGCTCTGCCATAGGAGAAGCCTCAACCTTTTCGTCAGCAACATCCTCATAAATGGCCATAAAAAACTTATGTTCCCTACACTTGTGCCTTGGAAAATATTTTTCATCACAATTATATCAAAGACCCTTGAGTTGGCGTTCAACCATTTCTACCCAGGTTAATTTTTGGATCTTGAGAGTGGTGGGATGAGGGGTAGGAGTGGGAGGGAAAGGGTGAGGAGGGAAATAGGGTTTGTGGTGTTAGAAAAAAACAACTTCTTGTGCTTCCTTATCATTTTGAATAGCTTCTAACCAAGTCTAGGGGTGAGTCATGAGGACTTGGGTTCAGATTTCATCCTTAAGGCCACTGATAAAGCATTCTCAGTAAAAGGTATCAGACATGCCCTCAGTTATGAAAGCCAATTGCTCAAATGTGGCGATAAGCTCTTCCATAATACCAAATTGTTTCAATTTGGTCAAACGACCCAGGGAGTTGTGTTAGTTTCAAAGCGTTCATAAAGTTTGGCCATAAACTATGTCCAAACAACATATCCTTAGCGTGATTTTCGACGTCATTTCCACCATTGCCAATGTTTAAGATCCAAATAGAGGACATCGTAATGAAGTTTGGCCAAGTCATCAGTGATTCCATGGAAGGAGAAGTAATGTTCCCTTTGAGTGACCCAACCAATGGGATCTGAGCCATCAAATTTTTTCACCTCCACTCGGGGAAGACACAGATCACAATGAAACAGGTTGGGCTGAAATGGCTGGGAATTGGAGGAAATTGTACCTTCAAGGTTAGAAGGTTGTTCAAATACGGAATGGATTCCATGAATTGGTAGTTTTACCAGGACCTTGGCAGCAAAGGATTCAAGTTGAGAATCAAGGTGGGATGCAAGTTGGATGGAAAGGTGGGAATTGATGTCCTTCTTCAGTTCTTCTTTCATGTAGTCCATTTTGGACTCTATGTGGGTATTGATGTCGTTTTCAAGGTCATGGTTGCGAGTGTTTTCCATGGTGAGGGGAAAACACTAGAAGAGGTGGGAAAGAAAGGTGTCAGAAAAGGGCGAATGGGTCCACGGAAAAATAAAAAATAAAAAAAAAGGCTTGCAAGTGATAGATACCATTGTGATCAATGTGAGAAGGAGAATTCAATGGGATAGGTACAAAATAATAGTGTTTGGAAGGGGGTCAGGACCATGGGAAAAAAATGTAAAAAAATGAGGTATCATTGCGATTAGGATGAAAAGAGGAGTCCAATGGGATTGGTCCCAAATAAAGGTGTTGGGAAGGGGGTCGAGACCACGTGAAAAAAAAGGATGAAAAATGATAGGTATCATTGCGATCGGGAGGAAAAGAGGAGTCTAATGGGATAGGTCTCAAATAAGGGTGTGAGCAGGCCCTAGACTTTTTTTTTTACTCCTACGGAGTTATACTTTGATCTAAATAATATTGTAGTGTCGAAATGCCCAAATTCTTAACAAGAAAAAAGTTGTAGTAATTTCGCACACAGAATGTAGGAGGCAAGGTTGTGTAGTAATTTTGCAAGGGTTAGGGTTTTGTTAGGGTTCCTATAGACAAGGGTTTTCCATGTGCTATAACTCTCCAATATACGTGCAGGGTCGAACAACAGTACTCGGCCCAATATCTCAGGGCACCAACTAAGGAGGCTAGATCGTACCCTTAGTCATGCCACTTGATTACCTGGGTACTAAAGAGTATCGTCCTGAGTGTTGTTCTCGATGGCACTATAGCAGTCAAGTGGTCAATCGGTTGATCTATAGTGGGCTTCAAAATACATAGGCCAGTTTGTATGCATGTGTTGTCTAATGCGCTACGAATCGAAGGGGTACCAACAAGGGTTACAAGGGTGTCCAACAATGTGAGCTTAAAAAACTCTTGTATTTCCTATGTGTATGCTTCCCTAACCGTGGATTTATGCGTTGAATGACAAATCATTATAGCCTTAAGACATTGGAATACGTAGCTGCCCTGAAAAAAAATTAACCCACAATTTCTGCCAAGGAAAGTGCTCTGATACCACTTGTTAGGTATCAAATCTATTATAATAGCAGAAAACATAAATACTACAAAGAACAACAGCGGAACAACACAATATATGAAACCGTAGCACCAAAATAATACCTTTATTGATAGGAAACCATGTTCACTTGGCTCTTCGAGGGGGCAACCTCTAGCAGAGCAATGCTCTATTACAATAATTCTCAAGACAAAACTTATCATATCTCCTAGTCTTATTTATACGAATTATGTCTTCTAAAGATCCTTCTAGAAGATGAAGCTTCTATTTGGTCTTCTTACATTGACTTGTTCCAATTTATTAAATAGGCCTTATTAACTAATGTTGACCTTTATTACATGGAAATATATTCTTCTACCTACGTGAGGGGGTAGGGAGGTTATGTCCCTAACAAACATGGATGTATGTTGTCACAAAGATTCCATTTCTAAATTAACTAGGAGCATGCTATGTGAGAACCGACTCACATAAAATAAAAGAAAAAACTGAACAATAATAAATATTTACTAGATGAAGCCCCCGGATGGGGTGACACGAGGCAGAGCTGAAGAGCCACCTGGACTCGCACTCAGCGATGCTTAATTGCTGATGAGCACCACCCTCGAGCGACATTTAATGCCGATAGACGGTCATAGCAGAGGACTGTTGAAGGAGGTACTCCTCCCTCGCGTGACAATTAACATCCCATGCGCATATGAATTCATGGCTATTATGGACGGAAGGAGGAGTAGGCAGTTTGATTATGGTTTTTATTTGGAGACCGAGCAAAGGAGGAAGGCTCCTGGTGCGTCAACAGCAGGGTCAATTACCGCCTTCTTTCTATATTCTGGGGAGTTTTTCCAGCGCTGGTGGCTTCTCTGTGGGCCTCGACAGAGCTGGACTGCCTGCGCTCGGCCCTCGCAGCCACTCCCGAGTTGGTTCTATTTTAACTCTGTTCTGCACTTAACTGGCATTTGCATTGGGATAATGGTCCGGAGACGAGGAAAACCTCGTAGGGGTTCTGCCTGGGAAGCGCACAAGGCGCAGAGGCGCCGAGAGGAGGAGCTCGAACGGGCCTTGGCTTTGGCCTCTTCCATCCTCAGGAAGAAGGCTCGGGTTGAGGGAAGAGCGGTGCTCAAAACCATTGTCGAGCAAGACGCTGGCTGCAGTAGGACGGAGAAGGAGACCGAGCCCGCGGATTTGTTTTCTAGTTGTGTTGTGGAGGAGGACCTATCAATTGGGGACCTGATATGTAATGTGAAGCCAAGCGTCAGGGAGACGCCCATCAGGCAGGTTAACAATAGCGCCCCGACTAAGGTCGACGACCTTCCTGGCTGCGTGGTGGAAGAAATTCCATGGTGGAGCGACCTACAGGCCACAGATGCTGAGATGTTGGAGAAGCTGGTGACAGTAGGGACGGCAACGGTTGACATTGGAAAAGATGGGGATCGGAGGACTGCTCCTCTTAGTGTCCTGGGTGGCGGAATGCATGGTCCCCTCTTCAGGGATGAACACCTGGCCTTGGTGTTCGAGCTCCGTAGCCACATTGCAGACTTGGAACACAGGGCTCTCATTATGGGCCAGCATATAGATTTGCTCCTCGACGCACTCTCCGGGGCCCCAGCTCAACGTAAGTGACCCATGTGCATGCAGACTTTTGCCATTTCGACGGGTGCTGGTGGGAGCGACACGTCACTGGGTGCCTAGGTTGCCCTGTTCTCCAGGTTTCTTGTTTTTATGTGTTAATTGCTATAGGTCTCTCTGGACCACTGGCATCTGTCTTGGTTTCCTACGGGCAGGACAAATGCCTTTTTTCTTAATATATCACTGTATAACTGCTAGATGTTTCCCAATAATGCTGGTTTCCGGTTACCGGCAGCATCTTTTGGTGACTGTAGCTTTGAAGCTGTATACTTTGTCAAAGTTTTGAGTTAATATATTATAGCAGGTACTACACCTTTTTTATTTAAAAAAATATATATATATTTACTAGATGAAGCAAAAATATTTGATAGAATTTTGAAGGTATGCAACAATGAGGGTTACTTTCTATTCCATGATGATGTTATATGAGCTTGGACTAAACTTATGAAAGAGTGGCTACTCATCCAATGAATTTTATTAATCATCAAGAATGAGAATAAGTTTTGGGAACCCAAATATGTAGATAAAATTATAGGATAATTCGCAAAAGCAACATGTTTATTAACATTTTATTAGCAAATATACCAATATGTTGAAACACAAACTCTACGAGCCTACCAAATAATGTTGTTTTTGACACAAATACAAACACAAACAGGTACATTTACAAACCACAATAGCAAAT
>WSFP011431479.1:0-21583 GCA_009831015.1 Picea engelmannii | reverse complement strand
TGACGATTATATTCTATATTTCCAGTATGTTATTGTATTTCCATGCTTGAGTCGTATAATACATGTTATTGAGCAGTTGATGTTCTTTACTTCCGCATGCATCCTTTATATGTTGTTTAAACCATAAATATGCAACATGCACATGAAATAACCAACATGCACATGCAATAACCCACATGCACATGGAATAACCATCAATATCTCAAACATACAACTGAAACGCATCCAGAAACCCCCCAGTGTATCAGATCTGCAAGACAGAACATTAGATCAATAGCAAATATCCTGATCAGCGAGATCAGGGATATTTCATGGGTATGATGCACTACTTCTTGGGACTAGAAGTATGGTAGAGGACTAATGAGATTTTCCTGAGCCAAGGAAAATATACAGTGGAGATATTGAAGAAATTCGGTATGACAGACTGCAAGTGCATGCCTACACCAATTGTGATGGATCTGAAGAAAATGAACGAGGCTTCTACTGATTCAGGCGAGATTGATCCACATCTTTACCGAAAGTTGATTGGATCATTGATGTATCTGGTTAACACCAGACCTGATATATGCTATGTTGTGAATGTACTCAGTCAGTTCATGAGTCAGCCGAGACAGACTCACTGGATAGCAGCGAAGCATGTGCTGAGATATCTACGAGGCACAGTTGGATATGGCCTGAGATATGCCTCCGATGTAGACATGGGATTGCAGGGATATGCCGATGCAGATTGGGCAGGGAGCACAGTGGACCGGAAGAGCACATCCGGTTGTTGTTTTACTTTGGGATCTACCATGGTTTCCTGGTGCAATAGGAAGCAGAGCTCTGTGGCTTTGGGTACCGCAGAAGCAAAGTACATAGCGTTATGTGTCACAATCCGTGAAGCAGTGTGGCTTCGCAAGCTCCTTGCAGATTTATTTGGTCATGAGATGGATTCCACCGTTATCCATTGCGATAACCACAGTTGTGTGAAGCTCTCAGAGACTCTTGTGTTTCACGATAAATCGGAACACATTGAGATCAAATACCATTACATCAGAGATATGGTGCAGAGGAAAGTAGTACACGTGCAGTACCTTTATACACATGAGCAGGTTGCAGATGTCTTCACCAAACTGCTTGCCAGGACGAAGTTCGAGTACTTTCGTGAGAGACTTGGCCTGGTGGAGAATGTCTCCCTAGCTGAGAGGGAGTGTTGTTGATTGCAACTTCATGAGACATCCTCCATATCGTTCTCCTCTGCACTGAGTTGAGACATCTGTGAGAGAGAGCCCAAGTGTTGGGTGTGCCCATGTGATGGGTGTGCATCATACTCTGGACTGAGTTGTGATAACGTGTGGTCTCTTGTCTCCTCCTCTAGACTGAGTTGAGATGACTTGAGATGGTCTCCTACCTTGTACTCCTCTGGACTGAGTTCAATCGGCTTAAGATGGTCTCCTGCCTTGTACTCCTATGGACTTAGTTGAGTCGGCTTGAGATGGTGCTCCAAATGGTACTCCTGTGGACTCAGTTCAGTGATCTGTTGAGTGTGACGTCCCTGTGGCTGAGCACAGGTGGACGTGTCCCTAGTGGCTGAGCACTAGAGGATGAGAGAGATCCTTGTTATATTGTCTGAGAATAAGATTTACTTGTAACCCTAATTATGTTGTGAAGGGTACAATTCAGCCCCACCATATGAAAGATAATTAATATTGTGTAATGATTAATTATATTACTGAGTTAATGAGGTCGGCCCTATTGTGCCAATAGACACTTTGTTGTGTCAGTTCTTGTATAAATAAGAGAGAATCCCCATTATGGATTACACACTCTCACTTGTCATCTCGGAATTTCAGCAAGCACTTGTACGGCTGAAGTGCGCACCTCTCTTGGGAGCTAGTTTCTAGGTTTTTGTAAGCACCCTCTTGTGTGCTAAGGTCTATGGTGTGGGGGATCTTCTCTTGAGAATATAGCAAAGGATTGTTGGGCTTTTCCCTTGATTGAGAATACTTCTTGTGTTCTTGTGCATGGTTATTCTTCTTGTGATCTTGGTTATTACAACACTTGTGTATGGTATTGATGCATTGTTTATGGTTCAAGTACATGCTAAATGAAATAAAATACATGTGCATGAGCTATGCATTAAAATTCAACACTTTGAAGGTGTGTAAGGACACACTTTTAAGAATTATGAATGCAGGAAGTATCACAGGATGGAAAATAGGCATAACTAATTCCACAGGGATGGTGCATTGAATATTGTTGGATGGGATACCAGCAGCAGAGGCAACGGAAGACATGTATTGTAGATGGCATGTCAGCATCTTCTGCATTAGAAATTAGAATGATATTGATAAGTAGGATTATCCAAGAACATAGTTATGTAAACCATATCTGAACCCTGGCCCACAAGTGCACCCGCTTCGGCTTTGTACCTTGCACTATGTCTGGTAAACATGTAACCTTGTCTCACACAAAAAGCTCATGCTCCCCTCCCTGGTTGTGCCATTACCAATCACATGGCCAGCCAAGCATGTTAGATGTGCACTAGATGATAACAATACTAAAAGGGTTGATCGGATGTCAGTGATGCTTAAGTTGTAAACATGGCTTGTCGTTGTCGTTTATAATGATTGAAGTGTAAGTTTCTAGAGCAAACTACATCCTCGTGGATGGAGGAGAGGAGGCCCAAAGGTTAATACTTGGAAAGGTGGCCAAAAAAGGAAATAAGGTTTTTTGTACATTTTGTTGCAGATTTTGAGGAGTTTGCACAAGTTGCTTGAGACCTCACCCTAGTCTGCGTGAAATGAACAATGCCACTCTTGCTGCTACACCTAATCCTAAGTCTGCTTGGGAATTTGAGCAGCTAGCAAACAACGATGGTTGGGGGTATACTGATGTACCTAAAGCCACTAGTTGGAGCAATGTTGTTGAATCCTTGCACTCTATTGCCTTTACTCACATAGGCATATCCCTGATGTGATTATTCCTAAAGTTGCCTGTGTCGGGTAAGTTGAAATCCCCTATTGATGCCTCACTCCTGCCTCCTCAAGGGCCCTTACAAACCCTTGTTGTAAAATCTTCTACTATTATTGCTACCGATACTCCCATGGCCTCTCCTATTAAGAGCCATGCTGATAATTCCAGTGATTCTCGCCAATGCACTCACACTGCTCCACCTTTTCGACATACAAGTCTAGGGAGGTCCTTTAATGGCCCTAGGGAAGTCTTTTAAAAGCCCCAAAAACAAAGTGATCGAGCAAGGGACATAAGAATCAAAATCTCTTTTGATGATATGCATCCTGAGGTAACTAATCAACCACGGCCTTCCCATAGAGATCCCAAACCTTCCTCTTCATCTCATTTAGAAACAGCTTCTCCACAGTCCTATATTTGACTTGATATGGTCTGCACCTTGGTTAGTGGCACTAGGAAGAACAGTATCGCATTTTTGGACAGTTGACTGTTTTATTTGCATATTCAAGACTTCATGGATTTAGATGGTGTTACCCACCAAGTTGCACTAGGATGGACTTGCAGTTGAGCCGCCAAAGATTGAACAAGGAGTTGTTCAAAATCAGAGTTCAGAAGTCTAGTCGGCCAATATGGCCACCTTTTCTTCTTCTCTATACCACATTTTCATCCCCCCATGGGGTATTGTAATAAGATGAGTCTAGCATGATGAACTTGTAAAAGGCTTAGCCTCCTAAGACTTAATTATGAGTACATAACTATAAAGTGTTTTGTTTTTACTTATTAGTTATTTCTTGCTTGAATTAAATTTTAAGCGAGTTATAATTTTTGAGTTTTTTCGCTAATTTCCTCCAAAGTTGGAGTATGTACTAATGTTTAGGCCTTGGCTTGGTCATCTAAGTCTAGTGTCTTATATATATTACCATGCTAGCCATCAATATTGAGTCATATGGAAATTGCGCTAAGTCCCCCTAGGATTTTTTAATGTTTTCAGTTAATAAAAAAATTCCTACAAAACAGGATATTTTAACTGTAAATAAGTCATAAGTTAAAAAATCGGTACTAGGAGACATTATATGCCTTGGGGTATTTGTTTTCACACTCAGAATACCCACTTTACCTAAGTACCCACTTTGTGAGTGAACTAATGATTTTTAATCACTTAAAAATAGTTTTACTCACAAAAGTCAAATAAAAGACAAAAAATCAGCAAAGTTATTTTTTGGGAAACGTGTCTAGGACATGTTTTGAGTTGACTCACCCTCTCTTGGAGCTCATTGAGCCTTGTTGGCACATTAGGGAGAGTTATGAGTGAGTTGGGCATGTGTTGTATTGATTTTGGAGTTGTCATCATGACGAGGTGCGCCCCTCTTGAGGAGAGGTGGTGCATTCCAAGAGAGGGCTGCCCACCTCTTGAGAGGCGGCGCCCCTCTTCCTTCTTCATCTCTCACATGTGGCGACTTTTGGGAGTTGGGAGAGAGGTGCAGACCCACCTCTCACACATGGCAAGCTCATACTCTCCAAGTGGTGCACCCTCCCTCCTTGGGAAGTGCGCCCCTCCTCCTTTATAACGGAGCTTTCTCCCATTGCTAAAGCTAGTTGGAGCTTTGGGGAAAGAACTTGTTATTGTAATTTGTATACTCTTTCAAGATTGAATAAAGAAGACTTTGGAGGTCCATTGTGGGTGGTTTCATTGTGTGGATGCGTATTGCTTATTGCTTATGTGGTGTTTGAGGTAACTGTAGATTAGCTCTTTTGTCTTTCTTTTTCATTAAGCATATCCTTGGATGTAAGACTTATCTAAACTTGCTTGTTTATACATTGTATTATTTTCCTTCATGTTTGAGAAATTAGATTGCATGTTTATCTAAGTTTATATACATGTATCTCTAAATTTCAAGTGTAGGAAATTACATGCTTGACGAATTGTTTGGCAAGAGTTGTTTGGCTTACAGGATTCTCAAGCTTGGATAGGTGAGGACTTGGAGTTCAACTCTTCTTCTTCTTCTTCAAGATCTTTGTGTGAAGCAAGAGCCCCTCAACTACTTCTCAAAGGACCCCATAGCCCAAGGATTCAATTCTTGAGCCAAACCTTTCTCTATCTCTTTCTCAATTTCTAAATCATTCTTTTAGGGTTACCTTCAATACATGCAAAGTTACATTTCCATTTGAAGATAAAATCTAAAGAATCCATTCTTTGCATGTCAAAAGCAAGTAGCTTAGATCTTATTTCATAAAGCTTCATTCATTAAAGTAGTTCTAGCTTGCAAATTCTATCATTTAACTAGTTTTAAAGGGCAAATCTGAAGGCTAAAGATATTTTCCTTTTAAAGGTGTTTAAAAATCTGAATTTGGGCAAACTTAGTAATATTATTTACTGTTTTAGGACAGAAAGTAATATTATTAAGAAAAGGCTTTCTTTTCTTGTTTCATTAGGCATCATTTAGTTAGTTTAGTGTAGGTTTTACTTAGACATTTTTACATCTTTTTTGCATATCATCTAACATAAGTTTGCAGGGTTTTTCAATCCATTTTTGGGCATCTTTTGCCTATAATACCTTGCTGTTTTTTGCAGGTTTGCAGACAGCCAAGGGGAGACTCTGCCAGAATTTGGCGAATTTGGACTATCCAGTACCCCAGAAGCACCTATCTTGCTTCATAAACATTTCTGAAAACTTGTAAGCTTAGTGGTCTCATTCTTATAAGGGACCACAAGCATTTCCCAAAAAGGATTGTAATCTCATTAATAAAATTAGTGGGATATAGAGTGCCCACTCTTCGTCCCCCCTAGGGGGAACGGTGTCCTTTGTGTGATTGGCAATTTTCACATTTTGGCTTATGTTCACAATTTTCACTAACTTAAGAAGCTAAAATAAACCATAAAATCATCACCAGCACCGCAAAATATTTAGAGTAGAATTCAATTTCTTAGATTAGCATAGTTAGATTTCATTTTGTAGAGTAAATTTCATTTTTTTTATTAGTTTCAATTTCTGCCATTTATTTTCAGTATTTCAAGTTGGCAAATAAACCATCCCCTCAGCTCCCCCTAGTATTGTTCTTGACCCTTCCTCTGCAAGCTTAGTCTCGATCTCTGGAAGTAATTTTTGTTGATGTTTTACTTATACAGCTAGCAGTTATGGTTCTTCTTTATTATTACAATCATTTAGCACATTAGCTGCATAAATAAGATCACTAAAAGAAAGGCAATCATAGAAACAATAGAGACACACAGATTATCCTGGGAAACCCTCATGTGGAAGAAAACCCAGCAAAAATTTCCTCAATATAGATAGACCAAAAACCGAACAGAAGATCCTCCTCTACTCCTTCACTAGGAAGAGTAGCGCACCACTTAACCAAGAGATACCAAGAGATAGACCAAAACCCTCCTTGATGTCACCCCCAGTTGCAATAGGTTCTCCTCCAAGACTTGCGCATTGCAGAGCTAGTTGGTGAATGTGCAAATGAGGTGCTAGCCTCCTTTATAAATAGTAGTTTGGCCTCCCTTAATTAGGTCTGGGCCGACCTGTCACTTTACCCTTTTAATTTACATCTAATTGTCAAGGCACAAAAGGGCCGACTTTTACAAAGGCACAATAGGGCCTAATTAATAAATATAATATAATAATATTATTCAACATTCCCTCTTAGGTAGAATATTCTTCGAAGTTACAATATTTCAACACTCCCTCTTAACAAGAAGGGTATTCTACTGACAACAATAATAACAACTGACTAGACTCAATACAACATCAAGAGGAGGAGACATCGTCATCAGCATCTGGAACATTGTTTGTCATATCTATAGGTCATCGGAAGTTTTTCTCATCATCAGCATCAGTAGAAATTGAACATCATCATCATCTGTAGCACGGAGCTAGAGTAACATCATCATCATCAACAGCATGAAGCTGGAACATCATCATCAACAGCATGAAGTTGGAACATCAACATCACGAATCTGGAACAACAACATCAATGGAAACAGAATGAGACAGGAGCATCAACAGCAGCAGCAACAACAACAATAATAGTGGGAACTCTGACAGACCATCTATCCAGACCCTACGGGATATGTCTAGGGATAATAAAATCCCCTAGGATATAAATCCTAACGAGTTTCCACACTACTGACCACAGCAAGTATATACATACATGGGCACTCCGACAGACCGTCCATCCGGACCTTACGGGATCTGTCCAGGGATGATCAATCCCCTAGGATATAAATCCTAACGAGTTGCCCTGCTGGTGGTCAGGATACCATAGTATCATCAGCGTCACTCTGCCTTTCGAGGGAAGTCCTTTCAAACTACACCAAGCTTGTCTCGAAAGTACTCAAACTTCACACGAGACAGGGGCTTAGTCAACACATCTGCTACCTTCTCATCTGTGCCAACATACTGGAGCTTCACAGCTCCCTTTTGCACCATGTCACGAATGTAGTGGTACCGGATCTCAATGCGCTTTTTTTTATCGTGGAACACTGGGTTCTCTGACATCTTTATTCAACTCTGGTTATCACAAAAGATCATGGTAGCATCCATCTCTAGGTCAAAATAGACCTGTCAACAACTTCCAAAGTCATATGGCTTCACAATTGGCGGAGCATGCTACAATGTACTCCGCTTCCACCGTACTGAGAGCAATACTGGATTGCTTCCTGTTTTACCACGAAGTCATGGTTCACCCCAAACTGAAACAACATCCTTAAGTGCTTTTTCTGTCTGAAGCACTTCCAGCCTAATCTGAATCAGTATAGCCATACAATCTGAAGTCACGATCTTCAGTATAACAGAGGCCATAGTCCAACGTACCCTTAAGGTATCTCATCATATGCTTTGCAGCTACAAGGTGAACACGTCTGGGCTCCACTAGATACTAACTCAAGGTGTTCACAGCAAAGCATATATCTGGTCTGGTATTCGTTAGATACATCAACGAACCAATCACATGTCTATATATATTATAGAGTAACATCAACTATTTCTGACGAAGTATCAACCAATAACTTTAGATTCGTCTCCATAGGAGTGGACATGGCTTTACAGTCCATTATGTCGAATCTCTTCAAAATTTCCACAGCATACTTTCCTAGATTAAGGAAAATCTCTTCTAGGCTCTGCCATACTTCAAGACCTAAGAAATAGTGCATTGGGCCTAGGTCCTTCATTTCAAATTCAGAGGCAAGCTTCTTCTTACAATTTGTGATGAGCTTTTCTTCATTTGTCAAGAATAAGTCATCCACATATAGCAGCAATATAACTTGTCCATCATTCTCAATCTTGAAGTAAAGTTTGGGATCAACTTTACTCTTGGTAAAGCCCAAACTCATCAAAAGACTATCAATCCTGTCATACCAAGCTCTTGGAGCTTGCTTCAACTTGCAGACATGAGTTTTCTTGTCCTGTACTTCGAAACCAAATTTTCACATTACAATGTGCCAACCTGGTACACTTGCTCAGTTGCAACTCAATCTGCATAATCATGTGTTGGTTCTATGTGCTTTCTGCAAAGCACTATTTGTCTCACTACCTGAGAGTATGTCCTCTACTTTTTCTGCAATTGTTCCTTCTAGAACCGGGACTCTGCAACTGCTATTTCTGAAGCTGAGAATGAGTGCTCTATTCTCATTGTAGTTGTTGAACTCTGAGAGTAGCTCCTCTATTCTATCATGGAAACAACTTCAACTAAAACTGAGAGCGGTTGATATTGAAGGTAGCTTTTCTTCTTTCATGGAGGTAACTCAATCTCAAATACAGGGACTGCTCCCTCTGAATCTCATACTGTATTGGAATCATGGTTGTTTTGACTGTCCTAATGAGCACTAGAACTATTTCTTCGATTACTGGAGCAAGCCTCTCGCCATAGTCTTCTCCCTCTTGCTGGGAGAATCCTCTGGACACAAATCATGCTTTGTACATCTCTATATTGTTATATGCAACATACTTGATCTGTTAGATCAATCTTGGAAGTCACCACTGAATTCCCTTCTAGTCTCAAGGCAAAATCCAAAAACCAGTCCTTCTGATAGGCGTCCTCCTCTGTCACTGAAACAAGGGAATCTTCACAAGAGATTTCACATCTCCTAGAAGTCTCTGAAGCTACGATCTAGTCTTCTCAACTCATGGCATCTGTCTGTCTATCCTGGAAGACATCTCTTTTTCCCATCTGATCCTCTCTGAGATCAGGCTCACTCTGAGTCTTCATGATCCCTCTGAAGCTTGACTCCCTCTAAGTCTATATAATCTTCGGAGCCATCTGCTCCCTCTGATATGGCACATCAATACTATATGGCTTTGCATCCTACAAAGTCTCATGGGACCATGCTAGTCTCTTCCTGGTTACTGCATTGATTCTGGGTAGGCCCTTTTGGCTCTACTAACTCTTCCTGATGATCTGAAGAGTGATCAACTGTACTAGAGGGATTTGTTCTGTTATCTTTGGAGCCTTCTGCTCCTCATGTTTTGTCTTCATATGAGATGTTGTTTATCTAGCAAAAGTAGATTCTTCTTCTTCTTCTTCGATACATGGATGTATACGATCATGCATACAACTTGGATAGTCTGCTCCATGTCTCATCTAATATGTTGCCTCCTGCAGCCGTCACTATAGCTCCCTCGGGGTTATCACCTGTGACCTGCCCGAAACAAGAGCAACAAGGGAGAAACAATAGACAAGAATAATACTCTTTATAATAATAATAAAAACAATAGTGAGAACAATCGTCACAATAGCTCCTTCAAAGCTATCACTTGTGAGCTGCCTGAAATAAGGGTAAAAAGTAAGAAAGACAATAATAAGGAATGAGAGAAACACTCTTCTAGTGTTGTGATCAATCATTCCACCATGGTAACTTGGAAACAAAACAAGAAGTTTCTCCTAGAGGAGACGTTAGTTATATCTAGTAAATGATTACAATAAGCATTTATCTCAATAGTGCTCACATGCTACCAAGTATTCAATAATAAAACTTTTCAAAGATTGCTATCACAACTATAGTGTTTAGCAGTTATCAAATTGGATATGTGTAAATTTGAATCTTATCAATTTAATCAATCAAACCTGGAACCTAGAGTCTTGTCCTCAAGAATGAGTGTGTTGCTTTTCTTCCGAGTCTCCTTCACTCAAGATGACAAGTATTTTCTTCAACCTGTCCTCTATACTAAGATAATATGCTTTCTTGACAAAAAATTGGGTTAGAGAATAAACTCTATAATCTCAACTTTAATCAATCTAATATTTTGACTTTAATTTTGACCAATGATTAGTATGATAGTCATAACTTCAACAGATTAAAATACAACCTAGATGTTCAAAAGATCACAATAATGCCATAACAAATAGAGGCATATCAAATTAATCAAACCTAGGGTGCATTGTTCCTCTGAATGTGTTGGATCTGAGATCCTTCTAGATCTACAATTGTTGTTTAGACAAAAGATCATTTCTCCTGCAAATACCCTTTAAAAATAATGATACAGTTTAAACATATGTAAGTACATACCTCTACCAGTATCGGCAGGTAGTGGCACCATCTTGCAGCAGCAGCAATAAATAACAAACCTTTAAAATTTCAAAGGTGCTGCAACTTGTAATTTAAAGGTAGCTGGAGATTTGCTAGGGTAAGGCGCACTAGGACAATAAAAATCAGTCCCAACACTTCACAAAAACTTTCACTGTAACTCGTGTTGGCACTGCAACTGGTGTTGCCACTGCAACTAGCACGAAGGAACTGCAACTGATACTACAACTGCAACTTAGGGTTTTATGAGGAAACCCTAATTTCTCAAACTTCAAATTCTAATCCAAGGACTAGATGCGCCCTCCTAGGGCAAGTTCCTAGGTGTGGTTACTTTCTGCAACGTCCTCCTCAAACAAGGAAAACGTCACACTTAGGGTTTATGCAAAAACCCTAATTTTGTAGCAGCTGCAATACTGAAACTGAATCTTCGAGAGGGTGCGCTGAAGCTAGCCACTTCTTATAAACTGTGAGTTGGTCTCTTTTAGGCCTGCTCTGATACCATGTTGATGTTTTACTTATACAACTAGCAGTTACGGTTCTTCTTTATTATTACAATCATTTAGCACATTAACTGCATAAATAAAATCACTGAAAAAGAGGCAATCACGGAAACAATAGAGAGACACAAATTATCCTGGGAAACCCTCATGGGGAAGAAAACCCAGCCAAAACTTCCTCAATATAGATAGACCAAAAACCGAACAGAAGATCCTCCTATACTCCTTCACTAGGAAGAGTAGCACACCACTTAACCAAGAGATAACAGGAGATAAACCAAAACCCTCCTTGACGTCACCCCCAGTTGCAGTAGGTTCTCCTCCAAGACTTGCGCGCTGCAGAGCTAGTTGGTGAGTGTGAAAATAAGGTGCTAGCCTCCTTTATAAATAGTAGTCTTACCTCCCTTAATTAGGTCTAGGCCGACCTGTCACTTTACCCTTTTAATTTACATTTAATTGTCAAGGCACAAAAGGGCCGACTTTTACAAAGGCACAATAGGGCCTAATTAATAGATATAATATAATAATATTATTCAGCATTCCCTCTTAGGTAGAATATTCTTCAAAGTTACAATATTTCAACAAGTTTCATACAGAACATGGGTTGGTCGGTGTGGAGTAGTTTAATAGGACAATCTTTTGGTTGCTATTGTTCAATTGGAAACACAAAGAGTTTGTGTGTGAAGTCAGACAGACCTTCTCAGAACCTAGTTCTCCCCGTGTTGGACATCTGACATTCTCTTGAACTTTGTGTTAAGTCAAAGGGATGTCCTCCTTGTTGGACATCCGCATACTTCAACGTCCAATCTGAAGAATAGCCTCTAAAAGGCCAAACCTAGATTAGATTTATTTTCTTGTCATCACTTTGCACACCTATCACATAGTGACATGCACTCACAACAGTCACTCCACCTAAGAAACTCATAATAAAATTTACAAGAGCACTTACAACACAATCTCCATCTCAGCAGCATTTTATACATCTTGCAACTTTTACATTATTGGCACTGGTCTACATCTCATTTTTTTGCTTATCATTTCCTTTCAATTACTTGTATTTCCCTTTTTAAGTTATATCATATACATGCAAGTATCTTGAATGTTTTACTTTCCAACATAAGCAAATTTCCTTTGATGTGTCATATATGTTGCTAGTGTAGAGTTATTTATATCTTGCTCTTGTTTGCAATAAACTACTATATTTCATGTTTGTACTTAGCTTAGTTCAAGCCTTAGATTATTTTATTAGGGACTACCCCCCTTGGCTTCGCTAGGAGTTGGCCTAGACGAAGGAGTTGAAGATCAGGTGACAACACCTTGACTCGAGACTTGCCCCCAAGGACACACCCAGTGGATTGAAGATTTCTTCCACGCTACCCAAGGTGTGTATAAGGCGGCAACAGATGAACTAATGGCTCATTTTGTATATATTTATATGGCATTCTGTTTCAGTTTACTATATCTTATAATGGGTAGATGTTATTTAGGATGTGTTTTATTCGGCAAATGTGGACCATCCTTATTTTGAATTTTATCTGTGGTCGTAACATTATTTGATGCCTAACAATGAAGAAATTATTTTCCTTTAAGTAAATTTGTGTTTGCATAAAGGTAGATATAAGGAAAAGGGAGTCGTAAGGTGATATTTATGAGAGTCATAAGAAGGACAATTAGCTCCAAGGGTTCACAACCTGTATGAGCTAGGTGCTTAAATTTTTGCATCGGGAGGTGGTCCCCTTTCCTTCATTTGAGTTTACCCTAAGTCATGAACAGTTGGAATTGTTATTATTTGACCTTCAATTACAAAGCCCTAAAAGGTCATTTATAATTATTTATTTAAGACTTTACTCAAAACTATCAGTAACTATTTTATGTCCTCCAAGTCACTATTTAAATGAAGAGATGTGGAATAAATAGGACCTATTTATTATGAGATTGACAGAGTATTTCTACAATTATATCATAAAAGATTGAATAATGAATGATTGAGCAGAATGATAATTACAATGATGGTGTATAAATATACATTGACAAGTCACAAATTCAAAAATTCATGGAGGCCCTACTATCCAGCAGGGAGGCAGAGGTCGTACAATTTGTAGGGTCGTGCAGCCAGCACGAAAATCTGGCAGATTTGAGGTACCAGCAAACAGATCTAGTGCAAATTTAAGGTACCAGCAGGCATATCTAGTAGATCTAAGGTACCAACGTACAAATCTAGCAGATCTGAGGTACCAACAGACAGATCTAGCATATCCGAGGTACCAACTAACAGATCTAGAGATCTAAGGTACCAACAGGCAGATCTAATAGATCTTAGGTACCAGCGGACAGATATAGCAAATCTGAGTTACCAACAAACAGATCTAGTACAGATCTGAGGTATCAATAGGCAAAGCTAGCAGATTTGAGGTACCAACAAGAGGATCTTGCAAATCTGAGGACCAGCGGGCAGATCTAGTGCAGATCTGAGTGTCCAGGGGGAAGATCTTGCAAATATAAGTGTCCACGGGGGAGATCTTGCAGATCTGAGGACCATCAAGCACATCTAGTGCAAATCTGAGTGTCTAGCAGACATATATGGGCAGATTGGGCAAAGGGTTTCTTCAGTTGAGGGCCAGAAGAGCCAAGTTTTCTTATAATTTAATTCTTTTCTCAATGCGCTATTTTTCCAATTAGGAAGCCCTTGTAATCTTGGAGTAATTTAATGAAAAGTTTATCTTTGAAGCGCTGAAATATTTGTGTGTGGGGAAATTGGTGTATTTTGCTTTCGTTGTTTATCTTATTCCCAGCAGTTAAATTTTCAGTGAGAGCATTTTATTCTGTGGTCAGAAATATTATTTTTCTGCAAGTTTTCTCGAGAGCATAAAGAAATAAAGTGTCTAGATGTTGGAATAGAGATTTTAACATTGTATCAAAGCAAGCTAGGACTTTGAAGCGTAAGTCAATTTCCAACAGATTTGAAACCCAGTACTAAGGGTTTCATGGGTGCTTGAAGGACTAAGCACAAATTTTTCAGGAAGGACAAAGGGTATGTTTGTGGGGTACAACGAGACTTCGAAGGCTTACAGGATCTTCATTCCAGCACAACGGAGGACTGTGGTGAGCCGAGATGTGAAGTTCGAGGACTTTGCATCCAGGAAGTCACATGAGATCCTACCAGTGACAAAGGATGAGGAGCAAGAAGCTCTGAAGGTTAAGTCTAGATCATCAACAGCTTCTAGTGTAGGAAGTCAACCTTAGGTGAGGAGGAGGAGAGATCAGCCCCTTCCAGTTCTGTTAGGAGACCTCGATGGTTCATGCAAACAATGAGGGATACTCAATAGCATGTTGAGGCCCTTAGGAGCACATTTAGGGAGAGCGGGCGTCCAAAGAAGTTTCCAAACTATATGGTGCTAATAAGTAGCATCATTGATTCAGAGTCTTCCAATTTTCAAGAAGCAGCAGACCAACAGGTTTGGAGGAATGCCATGATGAAGGATGATGTGTGGGACATTGTGTCAGGGTCGGAGGGGAAGCCAGTTCCAGGTGGCTCTTCAAGAAGTTCCTTCCTCGCTAAGAGGGAGTGTTGATGTTTTAGCATTGAACGGGAACTTCCCCACAGGTCTAGTGTTTGACGTGTGGAAGTCGTCCAAAAGTCCTTTTGGACCTTTGTAATTCACTTTAATTAAAGTTAATTATTAAAGTGAACAAACTTTTATTAATTGAGTGATTAATCTAATAAAATGTAAAGTATTTACATTAGTGAATTAGATGAATCTCAACCATTGATCTGGACTTAATCTCAACCATCAATTTCATTGAGAGATTAGGGTTATGCGGACCTAGTCATAAATGGTTATGTTAGATTCGATCGAAACTCAATGTTATAAAAGGAAGGCAAAGTGAAAGGAGAAGATACGGAGAGTTAGTGACTCACATAGGGAGCAAAGAAGGATTTTTGCTCAGACACAGAGTGACTCACAGTGTGTTGAGACACACAGAGAGCAAAGAAAAAATTTTGCTCAATCCAAATGAGGAGAGAAGAAGCAGTAGCAGCAAGTGGAAGAACAACCCAGTAGCCAGAAATTTGTGGAGGTCGTACTATCCAACAAGGAGGCAGAGGCCGTACGATTTCTAGGACCATGCAGCCAGCAAACAGATCTAGTAGAATTGAGGTACCAGCAAATAGATCTAGCGCAGATTTGAGGTACCAGCAGGCAGATCTAGTAGATTTGAGGTACTAGCGGACAGATCTAACAGATCTGAGGTACCAGCGGACAGATCTAGCAGATATGAGTACCAGCGGACAAATCTAGTGCAAATCTGAGGTACTAGCGGAAGATCTAGCAGATTTGAGGTACCAGCGGATAGATCTAACAAATCTAAGAAACCAGTTGACGGATCTAGCAAATCTGAGGTACCAGCTGATAGATCTAGCAAATCTGAGGTACCAGCGAACAGATCTAGTTCAGATCTGAGGTATCAGCAAACAGATCTAGCATATCTGAGGTAGCAGCGAGAATATCTTACATATCTGAGGACCAGCAAGCAGATATAGTGCAGATCTGAGTGTCCAGCAGGCAGATCGTGCAGAGGGATTCTTCAACTGAGGGCTAGAAGAGCCAAGTTTTGTTGTAATTCAATTCTTTTCTCAGTGGGCTATTTTCCCTGTTAGGTATCCCTTGTAAGCTTGGAGTAATTTAATGAAAATTTGATCTTTAAGGGCAGAAATTTCTATCTGTGTGGAAATTGGTGTATTTTGTTTCCGTTATTTTTTTTATTCCTAACACTTAAATTCTTAGTCAATGCATTTTATTCTATGTTTAGAAATACTATTTTTATGCAAGTTTTCTTGAGAGCATAAGGAAATAAAGTGTCTAGGTGTTGGAATATAGATTTTAACAGAAGGTGTATTTGAGGAAATTGGGAATGCGCTTGGCACATTTTCTAAAGCGGACTTGTCCTTTAGAGAAATTGGTTACCTAGGTATTGCTCATATCCTTGTCAGATTGAACATAAGTAAAGGGTTGGATAAGACAATGGATATAAGGAGTGGATCAAACCAGTATTGTCTGAAAATAGACTACAAAGGCATACCCTTCAAGTGTGGACATTGTCATTGCTATGGACACTTAGCAGTGGATTTCTCTCTCACTCACAGAAAAAATATTTGGACATTGAAGACAATTTCAGAAGACAACAAGGATGTCCCGGTGGGGAAAAATATAAATTTGAGGACGAAGGTGAATCAAGGGGAAAGTGGGATTGCTAATTGTCCAAAAGAGTTGCATGTTGGAGCGGTATCTTAGTCATCGAACACCAACCAAATGAAGTTGTTGTTGTTGGAAGTTTCTAGTGAAGGAAAGGAAGACTCGGCTTCTCTGGGTAAGCCTACAATTTCTCCCTCATTAGATAAAAGCAAATCTACTGAAAATTTAATTTTTGGGTCATGGGGTTTAAATGTTGAAAATAAGAGCCCTAAACTTTCGAAGGATTTTTTACCTAGTCTCTCGAGGATAAATATCCCTAACCCTCCTCCACTTATCCATATTCCTAGAGTAGAAGAGGGCTCAATAGAAGGGACCTCAATTATCAAACCCTCGAACACCATTGACATTAATTCAAAAGTTATGGAGGGTAGTGGCTCTTGGTGGCATAGCCAAGAGAAAGGGGGTCTCATCACGAGCCAGCCTTCTCATTTCCGTGAAGTGCTTGTGGGTAACGTTGTCACCACTGGTCACCATGCAAGGACAATGTCCCCTAGTTATTCTCTTGAAAAGAAAAAGCAATAAGACAAACAATAAAAGGCATTGAATGGGCTAGGAAACAATGTCATCCATGACAAGGTGCAGCTCGCCCTCTACAGAGGCACCCAAAGGCAAGACCTACATTTCCTTGTTATCAGTGCACCCTTTGCCCAAACATTCCCCCTGCACCATTTCATACACTTACATGACCTAGATTGGTCTTCACCTAGGAAACACCCCAAACTTGAGGAGGATTGGCCCAACAGGACGTCCTGAGACCCTCTCCAAACCTGACTTGTTAAACTGCATAACTCTTTGAGCTTTTGTCTGGGTAAAGGGGGGTTTGATGCACATGTTTGGGTAATTTGATTACTAGATGTGATTGACATTGCTATGATCCCTGTGACTTGTGAGCCCATGGAGGGCGTACTTGTTGTTGTTGCAGGACCATGCCCGATGGATAGGTACATATGGGGAGATGATTAGCTCGGACCTCCATGGGGCTAAAAGCCCGCCAGATGGATGATGTGACCCCAACCAGGGGCAGAAAGACACCAGAGGATGGCAGCAAGAAGAAAGAAGGACGTTTTTCCCCGAGACACTCTGGCAGGCCTAGACCCAGGGGGGTCTTGCCCTTCCACCATGACATTGGCCCTTGAAGGCTCCTGACGTCACCATGCTAACCCTTACCGTCATCTAGTTAGGGTTTGGCATTTATGAGGACAGTTTGGCGCTAGTTGGCATGTGTGGCAGCATTTGAGGCCTCTGGAGGCCCAACATTTTTCATTTGAGGCCTAGCGTTCCAAGCTACGGGTCTAACGTCACCCTAGAGGGGCATGACGTCATCCCTAAAATAAAATTAGGGTTTTAATTATTGATTTTATGTAAAAACTGGATTCTTGATGTAAACTGGCCATGTCGACCTTTTATGACCTAAAAGATAATTAAAGGTCATTGATATTGTATAAATAAGAGATGATATTGTATAAATAAGAGACAAAACTCTTGTATTTTTTCATCATTGACTCATTACACAAGTGGTGGTCTGAAATTCGACCTGCTTTAAGGTTTCTTGGCTGAAATCAGTGGTGCGCACTACTTGGAGGAGGCATTTATTGGTATACTTTGGCAATTTTCATGTGGAGGATCTTCAACTAGGGTTTTTTTTTGCTTGATTATTCTTGGTGAAGTAAGTGGAAAATCTACATTTCTTTATTGTGAATGAATGCTTATGGTTAATTTAACTTGTTTCATGTCTAAGATTGTGAAATTGTTTGCTTGAAACCCTAGGGGAAAGACATATGTTATTATCTTTTTCCCTATAGTCTTCCATGTGCTAAAATTTCTTGAAAGGCACCTATCTTGAAGTAGATACTAGAGCCCTACTATTGTAGCACTCTAGTAACCCTACTTCCATGCCCAATTGCATATTTTATTACAATTTGTTCAAGGAAAGGAGAAATCGCTAGGGCCTAACCATTGTTACTTTCTAGCCATTATCTCTTGGAGGTGCATTTTTGAGGCCTTGGGATACCAACACCTTTCTTATCCTCTCCATCCCTTTGACATATCACTATCATTGCTATTTTTCCTCTAAGATTTTATGCTGCCATTAGTGACTCCATTTACCCTAGAAAGGCACTAATCTATCACTTGCAAGTGTTGATTGATCAAACAAACACTCATACTTTTATCCTTGAAGCTTTTACTAACATTTGCTAACCCTAAACTAGACTAACTCCCAAGCTAACTTGCTGCTGTAACAAAACATTGCTACAGTGATACAAACATACATTGATTTGATACATTTGCCTACATAACTTGCACTAAAACCATTCAAAACTCAATTGTGATAATTGCTAGTCAATCTACTAGGTAAGTGTTAACTTTGTATGGTGTTTTCTTGCAATTTTGACCATTAGAATTTGTTGTTGTTACAAAAGATTGCTACAGCCATCTAACTGCAGCAAATTCTCTGCAAAAGTGATATTAAAAGCTAGCTAAACGTTGCCAACTTTGCTTGTGACAATTTGTTATCAATTTGCCTAGTCAAGGTTACTTTTTCTTGTCTTTTTCAAGCAATTTCAAGGCATAATTCTTGTGGCTGTTATCAAATATTAATTGTTGTTATAAATTGTTGCATTGCTGCAATATCATATCAGCTAGCTTACTTTTTTAAGGTTTATTGTCTTCTGAAGCACTAACAATCATTTTGGTACTTGGAAAGTACACATTTTTGCATTGTTGTCTTGTTCTGGGCAGGTACACAATATGTTTATTTGCTTCATCTGTATAAGACACAAAGAACCCTTTGATTTGAGTGATCTATGAGAGGGGAAGGGTTTCCTTGTGACTATTTTTCCTAGCCTTCTCAAACCCCCAGGTCATCGGGGACGTCTCCCCTGGGGTAGTCTTGACATACTCCTAAATAGAAAGGGATCTCCTATTAAGGTGACAGTGATAGGTTATTCCCATTTACACCAATTATGTACCCACTTGCCTTGGGCTTTGGGGCAAGTACAAATTGTGCGATAACATGGACAAAGTGGATTATTGGGATAGACTCTTCAATAAGAGTTGTTTATCTCTAGCTTAGTGGTAGTGGGAGGAGATCTAAATTTTATTATGGGAGTATCGAAAATTTGGGGAATAGCAGCTCAAGAAGACTGTCTCTTAAGGTTATTTTTGAAAAAACTGGAAGAAGTAGGTCTTTTGGATGTGGAACCCACAAAATTGACCCCTACCTGGACCAATAGGAGAATTGGAGAGGCTCATATAGCAAAGAGACTTGATCGGTTCTGGATTTCTAAGTCAATCCTTAAAGAAGCAACCAGAATCAAACATTGGGTCTCCTTAGGAGGGGAATTAGACCATCATCCGATCATGTTGGAAATAGCCCCTACCTAGGAGAAACCTACTAGCCCCTTCAAAATGAATCCAAAAAGGTAGCTATAAGTTGGGCAAATGACAAAAAGCAGGATGAAAAATCCCTTAGGGAAGTGGAGGAAGCATTGGCAATACACTACAGCAGTGTCGGGTTTGGAAATTTAACATAGGAACAAAAAACAGAGGTAAAAAGGTTGGAGGACAAACAAAGGAAATTACTCCTAGAAAAAAAGAAGGAATGGAGGCTCAAAAGTCAAGCTTTATGGCTTCAGGCAGGAGATGACAACACCAAAAAATTTCATGGATATGCAAACTACAAGAAAAATATTAATTCAATCTGGAAAATAGAAAGGGAAGATGGTACATGGGAAATCAATTTCAAGGAGACAATAGAAGAAGGGGTAGATTACTTGTCATCTCTCTACCTGGACTTGCCTTTATACTTTAGCTAAAACCCTAATCTACCAAAACCCTAATCTCTCAGTAAGATCAACGATTGAGATTAGTCTAAATCACTAATGCATTAAAAATGCACTTTATTAGACTCAACAGCTAATTAAAAGACTTTCACTTTATAAATAAAGTGAATTACAAAATAGATTTGACTTGGACGACTTCACGCACATTTGACACAAAACCTATGCAGGAGTTCCTGTCTGAGCTACAAACATCACACACTCCCTCTTAGCGAGGAAGAAATTCTGCACCAATCCAAGTTTGTCTCTGAATGCTTCAAACTTCCCCTTTGCTAAAGGATTGGTTAGAATATCAGCAACCTGCAGATATGTGGATACATATTGGAGCTTCACTACTCCCTTTTGAATCATGTCACGAAGGAAGTGATACCTGATCTCTATGTGCTTGGACTTGTCATGAAACAATGGATTCTCAGAGAGTTTGATACAACTCTGATTATCACAATAAATGGTTGTGGGATCCAACTCCTGATCAAATAATGCTACTAATAACTTGCGAAGTTAGATGGCTTCACAACTAGTGGTACTAGCTGCCATATACTCTGCCTTTGTTGTTCTGGTAAAGAGAGAGTGTTAGCTTTTGGGGTTACTCCAAAAGTGTTTTCACCTTGCCAAGAGAACATCATGTCTCCTAGCCCCTTGGAAATTGTTCATGGACATATGGATGGCTCAATTTGGGTGGATGGTTGACCTTGGTTAGAGTGTTAGCATAGCACCCTTACCTGGGAGGTTGTTACCCTGTTCAACATGATGACTAACCCATCATGTGCACACAATGAAGGAGTAGATTGCTCAATTAGGGGAGGTGCGTACCTAGGAGGAGGAGAACTAGGCACTTCGAGGAGGGCACTTAGCCCTTGGAGCTTGGGACCATGTGATATACACCTTGGAGGTTGGACACTTGACTTCAAGATGCTTGGGTTGAGGAGCATACTTCACGGAGATTGGGGATGGACCCAGACACATATGTTGAGGAAAAGCATTGGAGCTTAGTGACCATATTGGCACACATGAGAGTAGCATCAGACACGGGCGAGGACAAGTGAATGCCCTAACTAGGGTTTGGATGCATTGGAGAGTCCTAGCTTGTGATAGGTTTGAAGGACTATCTTGTACCAACTTGTGGTAAGCTATTGGTATGTACTTTGTTGTCCAAACTTTGTCTAATTGCAGATCTGATTTTCAGTTTATGTTCTCACGGTGATGAGCAGTTTCTAGTGCTGGTTATGTATGCTGTTTTAACATAACAGTGAGCAGATTTTGTTGAGTGCTTTGACAAGTAAACAAAAGCTAATAGGGCAGATTTGCGGCTTTAACAAATCTGTTGTGTATAAGTCATTTTCAGATCTGTTTTATGTTGGGGAATGTGCCCTTAGGGATGGAAACAAAGTTCCCTTGAAGTACATTTGTTCGGTGTTTATTCTCTCAGGCTGCCTTATGTATTTGGTTGGACAGAAATGGAATATATGCTACTGTAATTCAGCCATAACGCTGCAAAGTTCAAAGAAAATAGATCAG
>WSFP011431478.1:0-21584 GCA_009831015.1 Picea engelmannii | reverse complement strand
CCTATTTCACAGTGCAGAGAGAGACAATCTCCTGATTGATTTGCTAGATACATGGCTCTTATGAGAAAATGTATTATGACTGAACCATCTTTCTTTCAGGAAGTAGTGCAGGACCCCACTTGGGTTGATGCTATGGTAGAGGAGTATGACTCGACTGTCAAAAACAGTGCATGGGAAATTGTCCCAAGACTGGTCGACAAATCAGTGGTAGGTTCGAGATGGATCTACAAGGCAAAGCAAGTTGTTGATGGGAGTGTGGAGAAATACAAGGCCAGGTTTGTGGCCTGAGGCTTCTCACAGATTGAGGGGATAGATTATGATGATACCTTTGCACCTGTCTCAAGGTACTCTTCCATAAGATCCATCCTTGCCCTCTCAGCACAGATGGGCTGGCACATTCATCAGATGGATGTAAAAATTGTGTTCCTCAACGAGATCATTGAGGAAGAAGTGTACATTGAATATCCAGAAGGTTTTGAGACCTTTGATAGAGAGTCACATGTGTGCAGACTCAAGAGAGCATTGTATGGGCTGAAGCAAGCACCTTGTGCTTTGTACACTTGGATAGACAGCTATTTCACTGGATTGGGCTTCACCAAAAGTGAAGCGGATGCAAACCTATACCAAATTGTGGTGGAGGGTAAGATTTTGATCATTGTGCTTTATGTTGATGATTTAATACTTACTGGTGATGAGCAGTTGATACACTCATGCAAGTAGGACCTTGCAAAGGATTTTGAGATGAAGGATTTGGGCCTTCTTCATTATTTCCTTGGATTGGAAATATGGCAGCAAGATGGTGAACTTTTTGTGCCTCAAGGAAAGTATGAAAGATTGATACTGGGTAAGTTTCACATGGAGGGCTACAAACCCATGGATACTCCTCTTCCAGGAAACTGGAGGAAAGAGGATGCTACTTTTGGAGAGGTAGTGGATGCTACTGTCTATCGACAGTTAGTGGGTTCGCTAATGTATTTAGTGAATACGAGATCGAACATTTGCTACGCGGTTAACCAACTAAGTCAAGCGATGGTTAAGCCTACCAAACTCTTTTGGAAGGCAGGTAATCATGTCCTGAGATATCTGAAGGGCACATATGAGTATGGATTATGGTACAGACAGACGGATGAGGTGAAGTTGCATGGCTTCACGGATGCAGATTAGGCAGGAAGCCCAACGGACAGAAAGAGAACATCAGGGGGGATCTTTAGTATCGGATCTACAGTTGTTTCTTGGTATAGCACGAAACAGAGATATGTGGCACTTAGTTTAGCGGAAGTGGAATACATGGCAGTGATTCAAGCTATATGTGAGGCTATCTGGATGAGGAAGATCTTGGTTGGTTTGTTTGGTTCTCATTTAGATCCGACAATGATTTATTGTGATAATCAGAGTTGTATTAAACTCTCGATTAATATTGTGTTTCATGACATATCTAAGCATATAGATATTCGGTATCATCATCTCAGAGATTGTGTGCAGTGAAAGATCATGTTTCTTCAATAAATTCCTACGGAAGATCAGGATGCAGACATTCTGACGAAGGCGCTCACCAGGAGAAAATTCGAATATCATAGAGAAAGGATTGGGTTGAAGGATAATCCCTTTCTTGTTGAGAGGGAGTGTTGAAAAGTCAACAAGAAACATGTTTCTAATTTATTTTTCCCTTAAATAAATTGGACAATAAATATTAATCTATTATTTCATTCATAACTGAGTGAGTTGGATTTATAACACAATTATAAGTGTAGTTAAGTGAGTTAAGATCAGTTGTACTAGTTGTAAATAAACATGCACTAGTGAGAGTCCAGTTAATCAGTAAACTCACATGCAACTGAAGATCCACCATGGTTAACTACATGCATGTCAGATCCAGTGGAGACCCAGTTGAGATAACAGGTGAAAGGGACAGTTTGGCTATCAGTTATGATTTGATCACACATGCAGTGGATATGCTTATGAGCATGTGCAAACTAGGAAATTCATGAATGATTCGATCATTGTGAGAATTCGAATTGCAGATATTGTGCAGAGGAGGCAAGTTGTCTGGACACAGAGAATTGGCACATGTATTTGCTAATTTGTGTATGACAGTGCGAGACGATTGTATTGTACTAAGATCTCTTGGATTAGATTTTTTTATGAGATTGTTTCATGATTCATGATATACATAATATATGATAGTGGGGGTTTTATCTTTACGCTTTCCCAGTAAAAATTTATGTGTTATGTGTTATTGATATTTCACTTTGTGATTGTGGTTGTGATCATTGTTTAAATTTTCTGCAAGAATAATAGTAGAAGTGATTCCATATTTAACAGTAGCATGTAATTGTTAGATAAGGAGAATCGCAGGAATACATTAAGTGTATCGAAATATCTACATGGATGTCCTTGGCATACACAATGGAGATATTCAGGATCAGCTTCAATTGGGGAGAAATAATCTCAAAACAATTAAGCATATGTGTACAATAGGCTCATATTCCAAAAGAAGGGGAGGCACCCACTTTTTACATGGCCTCGTACCTGCTCAATGTCATGTGCGCAAGGAATGTCTTCGTCAGAATGAATTTAAGATGGTCCATGTCTACGTCAAAATACTATGGGAGAACAAGTACAAGAAATATTATGCACTCATCTGCGATGAATTCATCATCAGTATTCATTTTATTATTTTCAAGAAGGAATTCCCAATATTATCTGCAGCAGCCAAGAAAATGGTAGAAATGGTAGGCCATTGGTATTTAAACAAACGATCAACCTACATCAGGGTGTTCGGGACCACCGGAGTACCACATATCCTATCTTCTCATGTCCCAAACCAACTCATTGTGGGAGAAATCTACTATCAAACTATCCTGCAGGGCTACAATGCCACATTAGTTAAGGACAACAAGCAGGCTTTCATACCCTATGGTTTCCATGTGGGGTTCTATCTAGTGAAGGATGCTTCTCAAGCCAAACAGGAAGGGATTAGCCAACTGAAATTCAAGTTCATGACATGACGATTCCTCAAGAACGACCCTAAATTCCTGGTCATCCAACAGGCTTCATAGGTATCATCATGTTGGCCATAATTCTCATGATAAGTTTGAGGATGAAATTTTCACAGAGTGCACACAATAGTGGGACGAGGTGGTGCAGAGGATGGCCAACCCAAACATGACTAGGTTCAAGGCCATGAGCATGGATGAACAGGTGGAAACAATAGAGTAGTCGGCTCAAAAGGCCCTCAGAGCCAGGGAAATTAGAGTGGCAGAGACAATGGAGGCATAGACAAGGGGATTTATCTTGCTACAAGGGGCATAGAGAATCATTGATCAATTGCAAAATGACCCTGATCTGATAGAAATGATGAGGATTCCCATTGACAACCCAATCGAAAGTCGAGGAGAACCAAATGGCATAGAGTCGATGCACCTTGAAGAAATCACCAGGTCAGAAAACCATGAAGTTCCACCACCACAGATCATATCACCAGGGGAAATGTCAACACAACCCAATATAGCGAGGACATCACAGAGAATAGGTGTACCAAATACCTTGTTCTATTTTATAACCATCTACAATGATGAGGACCATTCATAGGTGTCCCTGGTCACTCAAGTGAATATTAGAGAGGAGAAATAACTCGAGAGAGCATCCACCCTGGGTCTCGATGCTCCATTTTAGAGTCATCTGTATATCGAGCATGAGGAAAAAATTTCCTTAGATACCGAGCCACTCGACATACTGGGAACCCCAATGGACAAATCAAAGGATGAGCTAGGAGAGGGAAAACAAGAAGAAGAAATTCCACAATAGGAAATCGACATTTCAAAAATTGATTACCAAGTAAGTACCGAAACTGCCCATGATTCCTCAGTTTTGGCCAATACATTACTACCCGATGAGAAATAACCAGAGGTTGATCCATCAGGACATACATAAGAGGCGCAAGAACCCAGCCTTAAACATATATACACAGTCGAAAGCCTAATAAATACTCTAACTTGGGGAGAAAAACAAATTCCCAAACCTGTTGATGAGGCCGTCGATATACAAGAAATATCCTATGAACGAAAGAGGAAATCCATCATGAAGAGAACCACTAAGAAGGGGAGGCTTACGTTGGACAGTTCGATCATCATGACCATAGAGGAAAAATTGATCATCACAGAGCACCCCAAGACGTCTGAGCTTATCGTCTCAGGGATGGCGATCACAGATGCCACCCTAGATAGAGCGAGGGCAGATGAAGATGAACTGGCTGCTGTGATAAAGGAGTTGGAGCATCTGCACCATTTGGAGAAATACTATCAGGAATCCACATAGGCCATAGTTATTTTGAGAAGTGAGTTCCAAGCTGCCAACATTAAATTCACAAATGAACGACACCTTTTCACTGCAAGGATAGTTGATTTCCAGAAGACACTCTTATGGTTCTAGCAACCTGAAAAGATGTGGAAATATGGTATGAGAAGGCCCACCAAGCAGCGGAAATAGTTGATTACATCAACATGGTTCAAAAGGGTCGAGACGCTGAAGAGAATGACATTCAGGTGCTAAGGGACAACAACATAGATATGATAAGAAAGGTGGACGAATAGTGGGTGAAAATGGCCCCAAGAACCTTAGCGGGAGATTTAAGAAAGATGGGTTGATTGCGAAAGATGTTGGGTCAAGATCAATTGGGAGATGAAAGACATCGGTCTCCCAGAATTTCGCTCACCCGAGGATTTTGTTGACTTGCATGACATAGTCAAACAACATGCAGAAAAAGACTCAACAAGGACTACAAAGATAGAAAAGGTGGCGAACATGGCTCTAGGACAAGTACAACAGTTCATGGAGCACTCGATCAAGGCTCGAGAAATATTACAACAATTAAGTGTCAAAATAGTCAAGTATCAGGCACAGGCAATAGAAGTAAAGGAGATTCTTTCGGCCCTGATGGACCAACACAGATTCTCGTATGAAAACACATGTGAGGAAATCGTCATCAAATGGTCAGAGTATGAGAAGTTTCATCCACTTTAGTGAAGTGATCTGATGACTCTTAGAAGACAGAGAGATGGAAGCACCATTTGGCGATGTTTTTTTTAACTTATCTTGCACTTTTGATAGTTATTTTTAGTTAATGATTTTTTATAAATAAGAGGATCGACCTTTTATAAAGGGTCGATGGTTTTGGAAAAGACCCTCATTTTTGGAATTGTGAAGAACTATTTCAAAACTACCTTAATTGAGAAGTCTTGTTTTAGGATCGAAGACAAACTTTTGTCTTGCATCAAAGGTGTGTGTGATTAGATATGAGGAAGAATTACTTCCAAATTTATTTCATGAATGGATACTATAATGAGTAAGAGTTTATGAATCTATTGATAAGTTAGTTGATTCAATATTTTTGTAGTTATTTTCTCTAATGATGGAAAGAAAATTGTTGTGTTAATGTGTGATTAATGATTAGAGCTAAGGAAACTATTTTTCTTGACTTCATTTTATTGCATGTATGTTTTCTTTTGATAATTGTATCTCAGTCAATAATTGAAATACCATCAAGTTAATTTATTAGTACTAGGCTTGTCATAGGTGTGAAAATCTTTGTCTGCATGCTTAAGAACAAGGGTTATCCCAAGCTCAAACTTCTTCAGTAGTTAAGATTTCCCCTTTTACCAGCTGGTTTATACCAGGACACATATTTTGATCAGACCCATCTAATACAATAAAATACAAAAAGAGAATGTTTAAACTGAAAGAGGAACTTTCATAAGAAGATATCCTATCACTCACTACGTAAATCCCATCGATTATTTGGCTGGATTGACAGATATGGAGAACCATTCTACTATAAAATGATGGAGATTCTAATTGGGCCTCCGTGGTGGGTTTGGTTCCTACTGTCGAGTTAAATGGATTTAGGACCCTTCAACAGAATTGGCACTGTAAGGAGGGTCGAATGAATGAATGGCTAACAATATTTTTGATATAATATTTCACATACCTTATAGATTCAGAAAAACCCACATGCATTGCTATTCATTCACAAGACAACCCACATACATTGAGTACTCCTAAAAGGAGTAACTCACCCCAACAAGAGGAAGAAAATTTATTCCTTGAAATACCTTATGCTCTTCTTGACGAGGAGTTGAACCAGTTCATAAGAATCACAAGAGCTTATGCCCAACAAATTGGAGCACTACCCTTAGCTCCATTACTTCCTCGTAGAAAATAACTAAGTAGACCAGTGGTCGACACCCTTGACAAAATTTTTGTTCACATAGTAGAAGAATTGATAGATTTCTCCCTCACCGAGATCAAACATCCCCTCAATCTAATCCCTGAAACACCAGCTAGTAACTTCTCTGGGCCTGATGACTTTGAACGCTCAGCTTCACTAAGAACTCTTAGCTTTGGAGTTAGATGACATGGAGGATAAAAATGATCATAATTAATAAATGGAAAACCCACCCCAAAATAATCAACCTTGGTTGGCCACAAATGATCTTGAAATCCCCATATGAGTACATAACCTTCCCTGACATCTAGAAAAGTTATTCCCTCAATTTGATCTTAAAACCTCAGTATTTCCTGATGACCATATCAAAAATTTCATACTAGCTATTAGACCGATGAATGTTCAACATGAAGTGTAGTATGCAGGATTTTCCCCTATACCTTTGAGAATTCAACATCTACATGGTATTTTAACTTTCCTGTAGGGTCCATAACTAATTGGACGAAGTTTTAAAAGGATTTTTTAGACAAATTTGCAAAAGAAACCACTACAGGAGATTTGATGGTTGAGTTGTCCGTTTCCACCATGAGTTCAAAAGAGAAGGTTGAAGACTTCAATCAATGATTCACCATTATCCTGAACAAATTCCAACCCAAAGGTAAACCCACTCAGTATTTGAAAATCAAAGTATACGTAATGATCTCCCTGCTTCTATTTCCATGTTTGTAAAAAGGGATGCCAAAACAACCAGAGCTGAGAATTTTGAGGAAGCCAAAATAATTGAATTCCAAATGAAGGGATGTAAATAATTCCAGGTCTCATTAGTTAAGAAGGAATATCAACCTCCACCTAGGAGAGGACTCTTGTTGACCAGACCCCTAGGGAAACAAACAGAACAGGGGCTCGAAGGAGGAGGTGGAGACATAGAGGACGTACAATGGATGATAAAGAAGTCTTCAAATGAAATCGTAGACATGGAAATAAGTGCAGGGGAAGGAAACCAAGGCCAAAGGCCCTATATAAACTTTTTCAAAACTAACCCACCATTCAAAGCAATTGAACCTCCCCCAACCAACTTAAACATCGACCTAGGAAATGTAGCATCTGAATCTTTATGTACCTAACAACAAGAGAAACATTCTGAAAGAGACTGTCCACAATGGGTGCATGCCATGAATTTGATGTCCAATCAGATCCTAGACAAAGATTCCCTTATTGAACAATCAAGCGGCTCAACGATGAATATTGTTGATTAGGAAGAAGTTGACCCGTCGGAAGAAACAACCATGTTGTTGTGGGACCCTAAACTGCCAATTCCTTATGATGGTCTATTTGAGGTTCAATAACAACCCCCTGAGGTCTTGGTTGTGAAAACGTGAAGTAGGGGTCAACCGGTCTCAAATGAACTTACCATTTCCCAAACTTCAGGAGGAAAACAAACATTTGATCACCCAAAAGCACCTTTTGTATCCCAAAGAAACCCTTTAAACATCCATACACGAGAACCTCCCAAGCTAGACTATAACATAGTAGAAGATTTAAAAAGATTAAAAGAAAATGTATTGATCATGGACATGTGTATAATTCCCCAGAAAAAGGAATTTTTGTTACAATCTTTGAAGTCAGTAGAAACTCCTATAACAAGAACTACCCAAGGAGAAAATCCAACCCCCACGGATCTAGGAAATAAACCAACAGTAAATGCTTGCTCTGAAGATAAAAATGAAATAATTTTGTCCCACCATTTCTCTTGACATTTGAAGTCTTCAACATAAACCTCCATAATTATTTAGTTGACGCAGGGGAGTCCTCTAATGTTATTCCATTATCTATCTGTAAAAAATTAAACGCATCCCCTCTCAAAAGTGATAAACATGTGATAAAACTAGACAGAACGCAGGTGAAAGTTATGGAGGAACTCAAGGATGTCATGATCAGAATGGAGACACACCTTAAATTTGTTCAAGTAATTGACATCATTGTAGTAGATATACCAGAAGCTTATGGATTTCTACTTAGTCAAGATTGGTTCAAGAAGTTGAATGGATACTTTATCACAGACTGTGCTCACCTTTGGTTTCCATTAAAGGGACACACAAACATGATTAGTATCAATAGGGAAAGGTATCTAAAACATACTATCATCGATTTAGAATCCCTCAATGAACCTTATTTGACAGATTTCCCCGTGCTAGGAAACTACTCCTGCAATTCCAATTTAGGTAATTTCTCCCCTCTCTCATCTGATGTTCCTCTTACTCAAAAATCCAAAATGACTTTTCAAGAAAATGTGCCGACAACGGCGGAAGAAACCCTCTTATGTCAAGAACATATGTTTGAAACCCTAGACGAAATAAGGGGAGAGGAAGAAGTTAGTAAGCATGGAGAAACCGATGATTTTTTCTCGCAAGTATGTGTTGGAGTTAATTCACACACACCTAGGATTTATTTTTCCTAAGGTTTTTATTTGTTCATTAGTCATTATCCAGTCTCCTATATTTTAGGAGAGAATATTCCACTTGGAGAATATTCTCTTTCAGTTCACACTTCAGTTTGACTAGTTGAGATGAGTTTAGATGTTGTATTGGGATAATCACCATGATAATTCAACCTTGCCTTGGTATCATCACCAAAGTGGCACATTATCCTTGATTACTTGAGTTAACTCCTCACTACGTTATGTTCAGTCAGTTAACTGAAGACTAGTTGACTAGTTAACTCAACTAGGTGGCAGTTCACTCCCGTAACTTCCTGAGAGACCAGAATAGGTGGAAGTTCACTACCGTAACTGTTGGTGTGTGTACATATCACTCTATACCACCACTATGGTGACCCGTTTCACCTCAAGTCTAACGCATTGAGTTATACAGAGTATATCATGTGTAAATTATTCATTATTCACAACGGTTAATGAGAATTATTTCCATTCTTTCTCTCCTTCTTCTTCCTTTTCAATTCTCTCTTCAAATGTGTGTATTATTTTTTATATAGATATATTATGTGTAGTTTCAACACATTTACATGGTATCATAGCCGATGGAGGTCTAAGCAAAAGCTACACCAAAAATAAAATTTGCAAGTACAAAAGATTGAAGACAACAGAAAGATGGAATTCCAAAAAGAATTCATTCTTACACCATACAACTATTTTGCATGGAAGGAGAAAATAGCCATACATATTTGATCTAGAGGGTTGTATAGGTTAACCATGAAAACAGATACATATCCGACATCAACCATAGAAAAATCCAAGTACTTAAATCGCATGGATGAGGCACTTGGAACAATTTGCAGTGTTATTTCTCTCGATCTTCGTTTTCATATATCTTCTTGTAAGACTCCCAATCAAGCTTTGACCATATTGGAAGGGCTCTTTGGCAATTAGGATGAGATGAGGAAACACATTATGGAGGTGGATTTTCTCACATTAGATCCAAAAATCTTCGAGAATATCCAAGATTTCTTTACAAAATTCAAGGATTTACTGTCGCAACTCAAAGCTTGCGGAGTTGATAAATTGAAGGAGGAGAAAAAAATGGTTCTCACCATTATCTCCAAGCTTGGACCTGAATTCTTTGTATTCATATCCACATTCCATATAGTCAGATTTACCTCTAGAGCCACCTAGAAGATGCCTTCTCTTGAGGACTTTATCGAATCCCTGACACAAGAGCAAACCAAGCTCATCAACATGGACGCAATCAAAGGCCCAAGGGTGCATGCCCTCATTGTGCATGATGGAGTCCAAAAATATCATATATATAAATATAAATATAAGAGGAAAGCTCATGCACATATGAAAAAGGAAGGGTACACAAAACCCTTCACCGATGCCTCTGGATCCAAAGGAGAAAAGGGAAGAAAAGGAGATAAATGCACATACTATCACAAAGGATTCTATTCGAAATATGCATGCATGCAAAAGAAAATAGATATGATGTCTCAGATACTTCATCAAAAAAAACTTGGAGATCACATCCCCGAGCGTGCAAAGAAGAAGAAGAAGCCAGAAGATCCGAATTCCAAGAAAGGCAATTCTAGCCATGCATTGATTGCCATCAACTCCTCTCACGATGCTTGGATCATAGATTCAGGGGAATCACATCACATGGATGCCTCAGATGCAGTCTAATCTTATTTGGTTGCATGCAAAGTTCCTCCTATTTTGATGGGGGACAACTCTTCTGTCGAAGTCACCGAGAAAGGATGGATTGAACTCACCAACAGAAGCTTCAAGAACGTGTTGCATGTTCCCAAGATTTCTGTCAACCTTCTCTCTATGTATCAGATGATGAATTCCAACAGTATAAAAAATTCATATTTACACCAAATCATGTGGACATCTATGACATGCAAACCAACTCTAGGGTTGCTACCGGTGAGGTAAATCATCAATCTAGATTGTATACATTTTTTGAATTCATTGAACTTGATTCTGCTTTACTGCTTATTCATGTTGATGAAAGTAGTAGGATATGGCACAAAAGGTTTGGACATTTTTATTTCATATACATGCAACAACTTAGCAAGCATAGATTAGTTGATGTTCTACTAGACATCCATTTCTCCAAGGGAGTATGTGAGGGATGTGTTCTCAGAAAACACCCTCAAGAGAAATTCGACAAAGAAAAGTCTCAGCGAGCTTCCGCACCTTTAGATCTGATCCATAGTGACCTCATGGGTCCTTTTCCACATCCATCGATCAGAAAAGCGAGGTTTTTTATCATTTTTGTTGATGATTTCCCAGGTTTTACTTGGATCTACTTTCTCAAGAAAAAATCTGAGGTCTTTCAACACCTCAAAGATTTCAAAGCTTTGGTTGAGACACCGTCCGGAAAGAAGATCAAAGTCCTCTGAACTGATAACGGGGGAGATTATGTGAATCGTGAGATTCATAATATATTCCATGAGTTAGGGATTTAGTTGCAGCATACAGTTCCCTACACTCCGTAGCAAAACAGAGTTGTTGAGCAGAAAAAACAGATCTCTAAAGGATATGGAATCTTGCATGTTGCATTCAAAGTCACTACCACAATGACTATGGGCCAAATCACTTAACTGTGCAACATACATCTAAAACAAATATCCTCATTGACTTGTCAAGGATAAGACCCCCTAGGAGGCTTGGAGCGGCCTCAAACCGGAAGTGGCGCACTTTCACATTTTTGGTTCACATGCATGGGCTCATATTCCCTCTGAAAAGAGAAAGGCACTTGATTCACAGAGAACTAAGTGCATTTTTGTTGGATACCCTGACAGTGTGAAGGGATATAGGCTTATCGATCTTTCCTCAGACCGATTCATCATTGAGCGTAGTATCCAATTCGAGGAAAGTGTCTCGCATGTACCTCAACAGTCGCATGCAGACACCTTCACTCTTCCACCTGTCTGAGATGATGAGAATGAACATGCTGGCTCTTCTTCAGACAAGAGTTATGATTCATATGACTCAGATGATTCATATTCAGAGTCAGTATAGTCATATGCAGAGTCAGAGCATCCATATGAAGTTGTAGATCCAGAGCAGAGGCCCAAGTGGGCACATACTACTCTTCAGGATGCAGGGGATCTCGTTGGTGATCTAGTTGATACTAGGACTCAATCTAATTTCGAGGAGCCTCCTATTGCACTCACTTCCACTAAACCATTGCCTTTAATTCATCTTTTCTTGGTTCAGTCTTCAGATCCATAGTCTTATGGCGAGGCTGTTGGAAATCCCTTTTGGGAATCTGCCATGCAGGAGGAGTACAACTCCCTCCTCGAGAACTAGACTTGGGATCTGGTTCCCCTTCCTTCAGGGAGGAAAATTGTTAGATGCAAATGGTTCTACAGGACCAAGAGTGCAGTGGATGGACAGATCAGTAGATACAAAGTTAGGCTTGTCGCCAAAGGATTTTAGCAAGTTCATGGTATTGACTATGATTTGACCTTCGCTCCAGTAGCGAAGATGGATTCCATACAATTGACACTTTCCATTGCGGCAAACAAGGGATGGGAATTCCATCATATGGATGTGAAGAAAGCATTTCTTCATGGTGATCTCTCTGAGGATATCTACATGGAGCAGCCCCAGGGATTTATGCAGGACTCATCTTTGGTCTGTCGACTGAAGAAGTCACTTTATGGCCTCAAGCAGGCTTCGAGGGCATGGTATGAAAAGATGGACTCCTACCTGTTGTCACAGAACTTTGTACATTGTAAATCAAACCTGAATGTATAAATGCTTAAGAAAACTGATTCACTTCTACTTTTAGTTTTGTATGTTGATGATTTTCTAATCACCGGTTTCTCAACTTCAGCGATTGTTGCAGTCAAGAGGATTCTTCATGATAGGTTTTTGATGATGAAAATGGGTCCGCTACACTTCTTCCTTGGACTTGAGATTAGTCAAGATGCATCAGACATCAAACTGTCTCAAGCCAAGTATGCATGAGATCTCCTTGAGATATTTCACATGACAGACTGCAAGTCTTCTCCGACTCCTTTCCTATCAGGAGTCAAACTTGAGGATGACGGGGAGACTCCACTGGTTGAAAGAACACTGTACAAACATATAGTGGGGAGCTTATTGTATCTTACACACTCCAGAACAGACCTCTCATATGCAGTTGGCGCAGTTTCCAGGTTCATGCAAGAGCTGCATGAGCTACATTGGAAAGCTACAAAGTTTATCCTTCGATATGTATAGGGAACCATCACCTTTGGGATTCATTATGTAGAAGACTCTACATTAGATCTCATTGGGTTTATTGATTTCGACTGGGCTGGCGATAGCATTGATCGCAAGTCCACATCTGGTTACTCACTCAGTCTTGGTTCGAGGCCTATCTATTGGTCGAGCAAGAAGCAAGATTCCATTGTTCTATCTTCAGTTGAGGCAGAGTACAGAGGGGTAGTTAACATAACCATTCAGGCTATGTGGCTACAACATTTTCTCACTGAGTTGGGCATTCAGTTTCATCGGCCGATCCTCATCTGGTGTGAGAACCAAAGCACTCTGAAGTTTTGCAGAGATCCAGTTCAGAGGTAGCAGATGAAGCACATCGAGATCCACATGCACTACATCCGGGACCTAGTACACAAGGGGATCATCATCTTACAGTTATGTCCTTCAGCAGAATAGATGGCAGGAATTTTCACCAAGACCTTCACTGAGAAAAAATTCCATTCTCTATGAGGTCGTCTTGGAGTGAAAGACACAGTTGCCTAGCAACTATAGTTCTTCTTTTTGCATACATTTTACCTTGAGGGGGGGGTTTTCCCATGAGGTTTTCCCTCTTTCCTCACTTTATTTTCAGTGTATCTTTTGTACTTGGGTACCTAACATGGTCTCATTTCCGGGACCCAATATTTATTTTCACCATAGTGATGTTCAGGGGGGGTGTTGGAGTTAATTCACAGACACCTAGGATTTCTTTTTCATAAGGTTTTTATTTGTTCATTAGTCATAATTAGTCATTATCCATTCTCCTATATTTTAGGAGAGAATATTCCACCTGGAGAATATTCTCTTTCAGTTCACACTTCAGTTTGACTAGTTGAGTTGAGTTTAGATGTTGCATTGGGATCATCACTATCCAACATTGGGATCATCACCATGCTAATTCAAATTTGCCTTGGTATCATCACTAAAGTGGTGCACTAGCCTTGATTCCTTGAGTTAACTCCTCACTACTTTATGTTCAGTCAGTTAACTGAAGACTAGTTGACAATGTTTAATCATGTGTAAATTATTCATTATTCATTATTCCTTGAGTATATCATGTGTAAATTATTCATTATTCACAATGGTTAATGAGAATTCTTTCCATTCTTTCTCTCCTTCTTCTTCCTTTTCAATTCTCTAGGAAAATGTGTGTATTATTGTTTATCTAGATCTATTATGTGCAAGTTCAACACATTTACATTATGGACCTTGTAATTTGATGGGTCTAGATCACAAGAAGGGTCAGAAGCGAGATGTATCCTCATTGATCCAAAGGGGAAACAAAATTTCATGTCCTGCAGACTAGAATTTGAATGCACTAATAACATCATTGATTATGAATCTTTAGTGAAAGGGATAAAGAAATCCATAGAATTAAAAGTTAAAGAACTAAAGGTCTTCAGAGAATCTGAAATCCTCGTTAGGAAAGTAAGGAATACTATACACTACAAATCTCCCCACCTGAGGAATTATCAACATGCTAATAGAAAATTTTGAAGCCTTCAACATTACAACGATCCCTAGAGAAAATAGTACTCTTGTTGATTCCCTAGCCTCTGCTTCCTCGAAGCTATCCCCTTTAGAAGACTATCAAGCCTCCCAATTCACTATGGAAGTACTCTACAAACCATTAGTGCCCAACAATATTTCTAATTGGAAGGTCTTTGAAGGAGATGAACAAAACATAAACTTCTTAACCAATCATGAAAATTTTAAAGACTTGGCTATTGATAATGAAGTATTCCAAGAGAATTTAGTAGAAATTGATCCCCATAAGCAAAGAGGTGAAACATATTAGTCGACTGACAAGCCAAGGTTTCACACGATACCGAGAGGGAACCTCTTTGACTTGAGGGAATGATTTAAAGGGTCAACAAACAAAAAGACAGGGAGCTCTTGTCCCATGTACGAGACTGTAAACCTAGGAACCCTGGAAAACCATAAGAATATAAATATTAGAAAGATAGTATCTAAAGAAGGAAGGAAAGCCTATCTCAAAGTTTTCATAGAATATCAAGAAGTTTTCGTGTGGCCCTACCGAGATCAAAATAATTATGAGATTCACATCATTCAACACAGAATCACGTTAAAACCTGAAGTAAAACCCTTCCAATGGAATATCCATAGGTACCACCCATCTCTGGAACCCATCGTGTGTTAGGAGTTGAAGAAATTACTATATGCTAAAATTATCTTTCAGGTTAGACACTCTGCCTAGGTAGAAAATTTGGTTCCTGTCAGGAAAAAGTATGGGGAGATTCATCTGTGTGTGGATTTCAGAAACCTCAATAGAGAATCAGAAAACGACAACTACCCAGTCACACCGATGGAGAAACTCTTGTAGACCGTGTCTGGTTCTGATATTTTTTCCCTGCTGGATGGTTTTTCAGGTTACAACCAAGTTCTAGTTTTAGAGGACGACTGATTGAAAAATACCTTTTGAACCAAGTGGGGAACCTTTTCTTATAAATGCATGCCCTTTGTATTAATCAATGCAAGGGAAACCTTCCAAAGGGCCATGGACATAGTGTTTCAGGGACTATTCAACAAATGTGTAGTAGTCTATTTGGACGACGTGATTGTGTATTCAAAGAATAGAGAAGATCACATCCAACAACTAACCCAGATTTTCGAAAGGTGTAGGAAATACAGTATATCTTTAAACGCTAAGAAAACTTTATTTGGTGTTGAGGAAGGGAAACTACTAGGTCATATTATATCTCAAGGAGGAATTCGCATAGACCTAGAACGAATTAGGGCAACAACTCATCTTCCCTTACCTTACAATAAAAAGGCTATGCAATCCTTCTTTGGGAAAATCAATTTTGTGAGGAAGTTCGCCCCCTATTTTACTGAAAATATCAAACCCTTACAAAAAAGGATCCACAAAGACGTTGAATTTAAGTGGGATGACGAACGAAAAAGTGTTTTCAACAATATTAAGATTGCAATATCTCAAGCTCCAGTATTGCGAAGTCCGGAGTTTAGAATGGATTGTTTCCTCTATACTTTTGCCTCCGACCAATCGTTAGTTTCAGTATTGACTCAAAAGGACGATGAGAACAATGAGGTGACGATCTCATTTATTAGGACTAATCTCCAAGGGGCCAAACTAAATTACCTTGCTATAGACAAACAAGCTTATGCAATATATAAGGAAGTAAAACATTTCAGATCTTACATCCTAAAAAACCACACCAAATTCATTGTTCCTTGCTATAGACAAACAAGCTTATGCAATATATAAGGAAGTAAAACATTTCAGATCTTACATCTTAAAAAACCACACCAAATTCATTGTTCCTCATCCCACAGTCTGATCCCTATTCACTCGACACAAGATGGGGGAAAGAAGAGGAAACTATATGGCAGTGGTCCAAGAATTTGATTTAGCTATAAAACCTACCAAATTGGTTAACAGACAAGGATAATGTAAATTGATCGGTGAAGCCTAGGACCAAGTAAATGAATACCATGATTGGGAGAAGGAATTGGTGTTATGGTGTAAGGAAGATTTATATGTTTCCCCAGGACAAGAGTCTTGATATGGGAAACTAACATATCTCCTACATCACGGGACTTTCCTAGAAAACCTAAACCCAAAGGAAAGGAGAGCACTCAGACTAAAACCGATACAATATCGCCTCATAAATTTGGTGTTCTTTCATGTTAATTATGATCGGGTACCTCTAAGATATCTCAATTGTGAAGACACAAACAAGGTTCAAGAGGAGCTCCATGATGGTCTTGTAGGTGGACACTTTGCAGGGAATACAACCGCTCACAAGATACTGAGTGTAACATACCCAACCACCCACAGGTTAGGGAATGCTACCTTAAAGCCCACACTTGGACTTCTTTCTGTTACAAATACCTTTCAAAATTTAAGGATGCATAAAAGAAAATACTTTAACGACATGGACAAACAAATCTAGCAAGCATGCATAGTCTAAAGATTCAGTTAAACGATAATTAAATATACATAAAAGAAATACATTCATATACATGTAAATGATACCATAATAGAGAGAACTTATATTTATGAAATATGACACCAATTGGCTGCAGACCAAGGATGTTCTACCCAACCGTAGACACTACTATTCCAAATATCAACAACAGCGTCACCCCCGATCCAGGGATATGAATCCACAAGGAAGGTTCCAGAGTGTTACCTGGATTCCCAAACCAATCAACACCCAAGCTCTCACAAGCTTCCCATTTATCACAACAATCCAAGTACCCAACTCTCTTCTACCCATCTTTCACCACCCGAGAGAACGAACCTCCACCCTTTTCTACCACATAGTCCCTCATGCAGTCCTTCTCCTTAATTCGAGATCCAATGCAACCGGTCCAGAATATCAATGTTGGAACTCTCAGGACTCATAGCTATGAGAAACACTAGACACAGGCCAACACATCTCAGACATGCGGCCTCAGGTCACGGCTGGATCACACCAACGAACACTACAACCAACTATCTAATGGATAGTCTTCAGCAGTTCGACTCCCTTTCCCCGAGCCAAGACGCAGATGACGGATGTATCAATGAATGGATAAGTGGGTGCATGGAGGTGCATGCATTAAAGTGTGTGAGGGGTAGAATGGTGCAAATGAAAAAATGAAGGAGAAAACGAGCTAACGACCAACCCCCCCATTAGACCAGAGGCGGGTTTAAGTAACTTTGGGGAGAGTCAGGAACCTCCTGTAATTCCCCAAGAAGCTCATGTAACTGATCCCCTCCCTTAGAAAAAAGGGTAATTAGAATAGGAATAAACACTTAGCCCCTCAATCCCCCTCTCTTGTGGAATCATAGCCCCCTATAACTCTAGTCCTTGTCCATATAGCAGCCAACTATGTATTTATTATTAATAACGATAAAAAAATTACATGTCTTGGGCACACTGGCCTTTTAATAACTGTTTTGGGCACTCTTTCCTCTCAACATTGTAAAAATACATTATTTAAAATGGGGGTTCAAAACCTGGGGTGTTATATCCCCTCCCCCTTATTTTGGCATTGTCCTTAGTGCATATACAAAAATGAAGATCAAAATCTCAAATTTATTCAAAACGCTACGGGTACTCTTCCCGCATGGCATCTTCATGCTCCCAGGTAGCATCTTCAGGACCATAGCAAATCCACTAATCTTTTACCATCTATATAACTTGATTCCAGAGAATTTTGACTTTTCTGTCCAATACTTGCATTGACTAAACCTGGAAATTTCCCTCTATCTCTACCTGAATCAAATGCCAATCAATAACATGGTTAGGATCATGTACATATTTCTTTAGTAAAGAGACATGAAATACATTATGCACATTCATGGAAGAAGGAAATGCAAGCATATATGCAACTGGCCCTATTCTGTCCAAGATTTCAAATGAACCACATAATTTGGCCGCCAGCTTTGTACAACTACCCAATTTCAAAGAAATTTTCTTGGGCTTCACTTTCAAAAGTACATGATCCCTTACTTTAAACTCTCTAGATGTCCTCTTCTTGTTTGCATAAACTTTCTGTCTACCCTGAGTTGCCTTAAATTCTTCTTGATCTTGACCACCTGGTCTTCCATGTCCTTGAGAAAATCCATCCCAAGTACCACTCTATTTGTTGGGTTGTCCCAACTTACTAGAGCATCGCATTTCCTACCGTAAAAGGCTTCAAATGGGATCATTATCAATGAATCTTGATACCCATTATTATATGCAAACTCAAACAAGTGTAAGTAATCTTCCCACTTAGATGGCTTATCCATCACATACATTCTCAGCATGTCTTCAATTATTTGATTGACTCTCTCTGTTTTCCCATCTTTCTGGGGATGATATGTTGTGCTAAAGTTTAGATTTGTGCCAAATAATTTAAACAATCCCCTCCAGAAATTGGAGGTAAAATTGGTATCTCTGTCTTAGACAATTGTCCTAGGTATCCCATGCAACCTAGCAATTTCCTTCATGAAAATTTCTGCAATATTAGTCGTTGTATGCATTTTCTTCATAGGCACAAAATGAGTAGCCTTTGTTAATTTGTCAACCACCACCATGATTGAATCATGTTTCTTATTCGTTCTAGGTAATCCTGTGATGAAATCCATGGTTATCACTTCCCATTTCTTCTCTGGAATTGGCAATGGCTGCAGCAAACCCGTTGGGTGCCTATGCTCATCCTTTACCTTCTAACATTCCATACATCGAGCTATGTAATCAACAACATCCTTATTCATTCCCAGCCAAAATAAATCACTTATTATTGATGTAATTTTTTTCTGGTAAATGGGATGTCCAACATAAGGAACATCATGCATTTCCTCCAGTACCAAATTCCTCAATTCTCCAGAACTAGGAACATAGATTATGTTTTTATGCATTAGTCTGTCTTCTTTTATCTCATACTCCTTTATTTTTTGTTTTACATCTCCTTGTTGTAAGTTTTCTTTTACCTATAGGTAATGTTGGCCTGTAACAAGACCATCTAAAATTCTTCTCTTCAAGTCTGACTGATGCATACTGACAACAGTACCATGCATGAGATGCACTCTTCTACTAAGTGAATTGGCAACTTTATTCTCCTTTCCCTTGATATGCTTGATATCGAAGTCATATTCACTTAAAAATTCCATCCATCTTGTTTTCCTGGCATTCAAGGTCTGTTGTTAAAAATGATACTTCAGGCCAATTTGGTCTATCCTTAATTCAAATTTCTTCCCCATGAGATAATGCCTCCACATCCTCAAGGCATGAACAATGGAAACAAGTTCCAATTCATTCGTGGCATAGTTCCTCTCATGTTCCTTAATATTTCTAGACTCATATCCAATGACATGCCCATTTTTTGTGAGGACTGTATAAGTCCTTCCTTACATGCATCTATACATACCACAAAACTTTCATTTGGGTCAACAATCTTTAACACAGGTGCACTAGTAATTAATTCCTTTAACAGATTAAAATTATTTTCACACTTGAGTTTCCATTCAAATTTAGTTCCCTTCCTTTGCAAAGAAGTGATGGGATGAGCAATCTTAGAGAATCCTACTATGAACCTTATGTAGTATCTAGCTAATCCCATAAAAGATATGACGTCTGACACATTTATGGGTGTTTGCCATCCTCTAATGAATTTGATCTTCTCTGGATGTATCTTTGTGCCCTGTTCTGAAATAATGTGTCCCAAGTAATGGATTTTCTTTTAATAAAAAGAAAACTTACTCAACTTGGCATACAACTGATGTTCTCTCAGTACTTGCAAAACAAGCCTTAAGTAATGGTCATTCTCCTCTTCAAACTTATAATGGATAAGTATGTCATCCAATAATACTATGAAAAACTTATCCAAATAATTCTTGAATATCCCATTCATTAAGAACATGAATACAACTGGTGCATTGGTCAGTCCAAAAGGCACCACTACAAATTCATAATGTCCATACATGGTCCTAAAGGATGTCTTATGAATGTCATTTTCCTTGATTCTTACTTGATGGTGTCCTTCCCTTAGGTCAATCTTTGAGAATACATTTGCTCCTCTTAGTTGATCAAAGAGGTCATCATTTCAAGGTAGAGGATACTTGTTCTTTATAGTGTACTTGTTTAGCTGTCGGAAGTCAATACACAGCCTCAAGGTTCCATCCTTCTTTTGACAAAAAATATTGGTTCTCCCCAAGGTGAAACACTTGGACGTATGTACCCTTTATTCAACAATTCCTCCAACTGCATTTGTAATTCATTTATCTCTGGTGTGCTCATTTTGTAAGGTGTTTTTGAAACTAGGCCAACTCCTGGCACTAAATCAATTGAAAAATCTATCTCCCTTCTTGGTGGAAATCTGAGTATTTCTTGGAATACATATTCAAATTCCTATAGTATCGAGAAATATTCAAGGCTTGGACCTTTTGCATTCTCTGGCTCTTCCACATGAGCTGCATACAAGTGACATCCCTTCCTAAATCATATTTTTAACTATAAGGCTGAAATCTCCCTCATAGAGATGGGTCTTGGAATTCATTTCACAATGCTTTGTTTTTCATTTCCATCAAGACATGTAAATGTCTTGTTTTCACAATCTAGGACAACATGATGCTTGTCCAACCAATCCATTCTAATTAGAATATCATAATACCCCAATGGTATGATATTTAGATCGATACTAGTATTCATGCCATTAAGACTTATGGAAAAACTCCTAACCATATCATGGATTCTTCTCTTGGTTTCAGTGGATAACTGAACCAAACCTGCTTTTCCAAGTTCATTGTTCTCCAAATGTAATCTATCCACTATATTAGGATCAATGTAGCAATGACTTGCTCCTAAATCAATCAAAATAGAAACAGGTTGATTTATGATCTTACCTTCCACCTCAATCATATTGGACTGGTACTCTTCTTGTCGATCATCTAAAGATGCATAGATTCTTTCCATATCTTTGACTATTGTAGCCTCTTGGATGTTGTGAACATTCTTCACTCTGTGCTTTCTATGTGGGTAATCCTTGTACAAGTGATCTTCCTTGCATCCCCAGCATTGGATTGGTGGTCTTCCCCTTTTTCTGAAGGAATATTCTTTCTTGAAATCCCCCTTAGCATACCGATGTTGATGATTTCCATTAGGCTCATTCCTAATGAAGGGAGTTTTGAATCCTTTCCTC
>ML866384.1:10658-23246 GCA_009831015.1 Picea engelmannii | reverse complement strand
ATGTACCCTCGCAGGGGTGCGGAAATCCCGTTTACAAAAATTTAAGTGCCGGTGTTTAAAAACACCCAGTAGAACCCGGCTGTCTTCGACATAGATAATCTTCATGAAATGAGTTGGCCTCTGTGCTAACCCAGCGGTCAACAGGTGTGTTGCACCTTCATTTTCAATGCAACATTTTTCCAAGCCCATTTATTGCCTTTTATTCTTTTAGGATATTTCCAAGTTGAAGCCATGGTGGCGCTTCTACCTAAGCATGAAAAAGTGTGTCCACCTTGACTCTACCCTGGTCACATCCTGCTTCCCCAAGTAGAAACATGTGGGGGGCTTCTAACTAAGCATTAAAAACAGTGCCCACACATGCTCCACCTTGGTTGGCATTTTGTTATTAGTTATTTTTTAGGGGTCCCATTAGTTTCTTATGACAAACATTTCATTGTCCTTGGGATCCCTGGGCGAGCATCTAGAAGTTAATGGTTGGCTCAGGATCCCTGTGCCCCTCTTTTCTTCAGCCCAGTCCACATATCACCAACAACAGTATTAATCACACCGGCTTGGTCCTGAAGTGGCAATCAATCTTGCTCCATGAGGTAATGAGTCCAGGTGTCGTCGTATGTATCACTTTCGATATTTCAAGCACTTGAACATGATGCATTAAGTCTTTCTTGATTTCATGGTGTTTGCTTCGAAATTATGCTCTTTGCCTTGTTTAAACCTAGGAGGGTGGCACGATGCCCTAGTAAGTTGATTTCCCTTTGGGATGGGTTGCTACTTGGTGGATCTTTGAAGATTCATTGTATGTTCCCTCCATACTTACCAATTTTCATCTTTATTCCTTCCATCTCCCCATCTTTTGGGCATTAGGATAGGCTACACCAGGAAGGGTTGCACCATACCTCATGGGAAGAAGGGGCTAAAGGCCCAAGGGTAAAAGTTGTTGGAAAGAGTTAAAGGCCATTTTGAAACATTCGAGATGCTTCGCCCAGGGATCCCCGAAAAAGCAGTGAAAAGCTTCTCAGTAAAAAAAGGGGACCCACAAGATAACATGAACACTCAAGGTATTAGTTGATGGATAAGAGGTCTCATCACGAGCCATCCTATTATGACCATGAACATGTAGCAGTAACATGTAGCAGTATGACATTAGCACATATCTAGTCACCAAGCGAGGGTAATGGCTCTTGGTTGCATAGCCAAGAGAAAGGGGGTCTCACCACAAGCCAGCCTTCTCATTTCCATGAAATGATTTGTGGATGACATTGTCACCTCTAGTCACCAAGCCAGGACAGTGGCCCTCAACTATTCCCTTGTAGCACAAAAGAAAAGATCAAAAGAAAGAAAGTTAAGAATAAATAACAATGAATGAGCTAGGAATAAATGGCAATGAATATGATTTACATGCTATGATCCTTGTGACTTATGGACCCGTGGAGGGCGTATTTGTTGTCTCTGCAGGACCTTGCCCGAAGGACAGATATGCACGAGGGGATGATTATCTCGGACCTTCATGGGGTTCAAAGCCCACCTATGGATGTTGAGACCCCAACCAAGGGGCATGACAGAGATTGTGGATTTGCATCAAGAGGAAGAAGGTTGTTTCCTTTGGAGGCACTTTGGCAGACTTATACCCAGAGTTTCATGCTCCTCCCACTTGGATGTTGTCACCCATGAGCTAGGGTTATCATTTTGGAGGCATTTATAAGGGCAGTGGCACGTGTGGGCTTCGTTTTGGGCCTGTTACCGTCCTTATACACACCTACTAACGTGGAAAAGTTTCCAACCCACTTGGTGTGTCCTTGTAGGCACAAGCCTAAGTCCAAACCCATTGTCACCTCAATTTGGACTCCTTCCATCTAGGCTCACTCCTAGGGAAGCCAAGGGGGCAGACCCTATTTAACTATGTTAAGTTGATTAAGTGATCTAGGAGTTAATTTTAGTTTTTAAATTAGGGGGACCCAACCCAAATGACAAGCAGTCAATGCAATGCAACCTTTCAATGACAAGCACCCCCCTTTTACTTACAAGTTTACAAAAAGACCAATGCCTAAAGATAAATGGGGTTAATGAAAGATACAACAAGTACAATTAAACAAAAGATAGATAATACCAATGAACAAAAGAATTTACTTTACACCAATTTATGAATGTTATCTACAAGTTACAATACAAAATAGATATACAATGAGATGAGAAAATTAAACAAGTACACAACTATACCCAAAGAATAAAGAATACTTAAACCCAATTAACAATGAAACATTGATACATGAAATATTCACAAATGACATAGATAACTTGAGATAACTTGAAAAGTAAAGTGCTCACAAGAGAGATTGCGCAACTTTAAGAAGTAAATAGCTTTGAAAGTAAATCGCACAACTTGAAAGGTAACGTTACTTTGAAAATGAAAATGCTTGGAAAGTAAAACACATGAAAAAGTAAATGCCTTGAAAGTAAAGCTTGCACAACCTGAATAAAGATAATTGAAACTGAAAAGTGCTAATGTTGTGAAAGTGTTGTAGGTAAATTTTAAAAGATTTTAAGTCTCTCTTTAGTTAGGGGGATAGGTGTGATAGATGCAAGCCTAGACTATGTGTCTAGCCCTAACTATTAACTATTTAACCAAAAGAATTGTTGGGTGTTGAAGAAGAAGGACAAGAAAGGTCCTTCCCTAACTCCACAGGTCAATCTAGAATGCTTGGGCGCTCAAGCAGGGACGACACTTAGGGCCGTGAAGTCATCCCCAACTTACACCACCCCCTGTAGCCTCCCAAGGCACCTTTTTTATGGTAATAGTGATATTAGTTGGGTCCCTAATTAGACTAGATATGATTACTTCCCAACAAATAAGTTACTTCCCTAATTAGTCTAGATGTGATTACTCTCTAAAGCAAAATCAAACTAAACTAGCCCAACGATATTGCATGGATTGGCAAAGCCAAATCACTTTGCAAGGTGTAGGCAAAAGATTAAAGCAAAGTACAATAGCTTGAAATGAAAATTACAAGAGCCTAGTCTCACAACTTTGTCTTAAGGACAAAGGTGGGCAACATAAGTAAATTAAAATATTTTTCTACCTCACAACAATGGCACAAGGAGAAGGGCAAGCCTACCGATTCTGTGCCAAGGTGGGTGTAAAATATAAACAATAACTTGAAATAAAATACACAACTAGGCTAGCCAGAACCTTGCCTTAAGGACAAGTGGGGCAAACAAGTAAATATAAAACTTAAAATTAAACTAATCTAGCCTTACGATATTGCATGGATTGGCTTAGCCAAAACACTTTGCAAGGTGTAGGCACTTACTCTAATTTACAAAACAGAAAATTGATTTTAAGAGAAGAATGCAAGCCCAAGAGACTCACTTGGACTGCTTACAAGCTTAGAAAATGATAGAAAGAGAAGGGGTTGATATCCAAACTCAAGGAGGGTTCCTTGAATGCTTTGAGACTTGAAATGAGCAGCACTTCCCCCTCTTTCTGGCGAAAATCTGCAAAAATCAACAAGCAAAAGCTTGCTGGAAATTTCTGCAAACACTAGAAAACTTGTGAATTTATATTACCAAACAAAATATAAATTTACATATAAAAATCTGAACATGTATTTGAATATTTATGAACTAAATCAGAACAGAAATATGCTTAGAAATGAATGGAAATGACAGAAATAATATCAGAAATATACTGGAGGAAACCCTTGGTTGAACAAGCAAATTTCCAGATCTGAAATTTGCTCTTTCAAACCCAATGTGACCTACAAATAAGTGTGATTTTGCTACAAAAACAACAAGGAGGTGAGTAGATCTATGGAAAATGCAAAATACTTTGCTATTTCAAATAAACTAACTCACAAAATCTACAGTAATACTACCATAAGTTTCTCCAAGCAAAATACTTTACTTGGATACCCTAGATTAGATTATAGAAGCAAGAAATACACAAGAAAAGAAGGCAATAATGTCACCTCACACAAAAGACCATGAAAAGCATCAAGAAGACTCCCAATGCACCATGAGATAACCTCCAAAGCTTCCTTTTATTAATGGCAAAATGTTGTTGCAAATACGTGCAACAAGATTTACAAGAAGAAATGAGAAAAAGAGAGAGAGAGGAGTGGGAGAGATTTGGGCAACATAACCTTGCTCTGAGAATAGATCGAGAAAAGAGGAGGGGTAGGAATTCTTTTATACTTGGGAAGGAAGAGAAACCCCTCTTGGTTGAGCTCCAAGTGGCATACAACAAAAGGAGGGAAATCATCTCAAGGAGGGCGCATTTTTAGGGTTTTAGTCATGTCTAGGGTTTGAGGGTTGAGGAAGGGGGAAACCACCTTTCCCACTTGTCAAACATAAGGTTAGACACCAAGGAGGGCGCACTTAGGGTCTTGGGTGTCTTTTTTCTTTAATTTTTATTTTTTCCCAAGTGGATGGGCAAGGGGGGCGCACTTTCTCTAGGGAATCATCATGTTTGGTTGTTGACTAAGCAAGGGGGGGTTCTCTAAGTGAAAAATTGCTTTTCCAACTTAGGGAAAAAGTTAGAAAGCCTTTCCCAATCTCTCTCATAACGTTTTTCATGTTTTACAATTTTTGGCTATTTTACCTTAGCCAATTAAAAGCAATTAAATGTTCACTCTAGACTGACTTTGACTCCGCGTGGGCAAACACCTAGCAAAACTTGTCCAACTGAGTTGAAACTTGGTCCAAGTGTGTCGGGGGGTCTCCGTCATTTGTTTTGAGTACTCATGCCCCTATCAAAATCCCCAAGGACCAAATTTTTACATTTTATCTCAAAAATAATTAAAATTCCCATTAAATGGAGAATTTTAATAAATTAAAAAAAACTATCAAAACTTGACAGAATTATGCAAAACTCTAGAAGGTGTCTAGCATGGTCATTTACAACATTCCTAGACCTTAGTCACCCCTTGGGCTCGATCATTAGAATGCCTTCCACCACTTTGGAGGATTATTGTGAGTGAAAAACTCAAGGGTAATTAAAAATTACCTGAGGATAAAAAACACTTGATGAAAAGACTTCCCTAATGATAAATTCTTAGGCAACTAACTATAATATGACTCATGCAGACCTATTACATTCTTATCCCACGTAGGGAGAGCGGACATTCCGATTACAGAAAGACGTGCCAGGGGCAAAATTTGCCCTGCTGAGCCATAAGTCATCAAGCTTAGTTGCACCATCAGGTACATAGCTTCATGATACATGACATTGACTACTAGTCGAAATAGGTGGTCAACAGGGCCTTCGGAGGCCTAGCGTTTCATCTACCTTGCTCAACGTTCCACCAATGGGCCTCAACATCACCCTCGAGGGGCATGACGTCACCCTTGGAGGACATTTTAGATGCAAATTTATTTAAATTGTGTCAGAATTAAACTTTTGTTGTAAATTGGCCAGGTCGGCCCTATTTTTAGACCTAAAAGTTAATTAAGGTCATAATTTGGTATAAATTATTAAATAAAACAAAAGTACATTCATTTTTCATCATAGCTTGTCCCTTGGAGACAAGGGGACTGAAATTTTTGCCCTACTATGGAGATATTGGCTGAAATAAGGAAGGCACATCTCTTTTAAGGCTTGCTTTTGGCACTTGGATCAATTTTTTGGAGTATTTTGGTAATTTGGCATGGTTTTCCATGATTATTCTTGGTGCAAGTAAGTAAATTTTACTTTGTCACTGTTTAATGGCTATGGTATGGTTTGCTTACTCATATAAGATTATGAAATTGCATGTCTAAGTAATGCTTGAAGTAAGAATCTTAAGGTGCTACTCTCTTACTTTTTATTTGCCAAGTTTCTTTGAATTGATCTAGTAGCTAGTGCAACCTCTAGAGCCCTAAAGTGCTAGCACTTTAGAGGTTGTGGTCAAGTTATTGTGCATAATACTTTCATCCATAAAAATTCTAAGGAGAAGAAGGCGCTAGGGCCTAGAAGTGCCTACACCCTAGCACTTTTCTCCTTGAGGTCAAAGTATAGGAGGACTTAAGGTGCTATTCCTCCTAAACGTTTTTCCCTCTTGGATTTTGTGCATAATCATTTATTGCCAGACCTAGAGAGATTCGTTAACCTTGACTCCATTACCCCTAGAAGGCACTAATCTTCTTCCCTTATCCCTTTGACAAGAATCATCAACTTTCAAACTCAATCCTTTGCTTGATACCCTACTAACTTTGACCTAACTTGCTAACTTGGTCTATAATTACTAACCACTAAGTTGTTGTTATAATCACTGCTAATGCCATCATTTTGCAACCTATCAAAAATTGTATAAGGAAAGGTACAATCAACCAAGACTAAAGTGTGCATCAAATTGCCTTTATAAATACTTTTCTGAAGGTTTTACTACTGCTGTCATTACTTTATTTTGTTGTTGCCACAGTTATCATTGGCAGCCTGTTAGAGTTTATTTTCTGATTAACATATATCTAGAAATTGCATGAGATAAATGTTATCATTTCAAGACTTCACAATATCTTGTTATATTGTCTATTCAAGTGCATTTTCTGGATGTTATTACAATTGTCGTTAATTAATTACTGTTGCTATATATTTAGCATTTGCTTCATACATTGATTGGTAGTAGTCATCTTTAATATGTCCCCCACCTCTTGATGAAGAGGTTGTGAGAGACTCAGTAGTCGAGTTGTCCCCACTAGACTATAGTCTCATACATCATGGGGACAAAGACAACCCAAAGAAATTACTTAAGCACAATGTTATAATATTAAATTGACTTTGGGGAGAAAAGGTGAACTTAAAGAAAGAAAAGAACATGTGTGGAAAAGATAGGAGTTAACCCAAGGGGTTAACTAACTCAACAGAGAAATAGATCGGGGGTATAAAAGAAAAGAAGGGCGCACTTCTCACTTATTCTGGATTATTATTACATTTTGCATTTGGACTCTTGACCACAGAGGAGTTTTGAGGGTTTTGAGATTACAAACCCTAGAGATCAACTCGGTGGTGAAAGATCCCACCTATCTTGATCCAAGCTTGGTCTCGGAGGTGCAATACTCATCCCACACCATTCTACAGCAGTTACATGTACCATCTATCAGCAAAGGAAGAAACAATCCGCAACCTAGGGGGTTTCCAGCAAGGGGGGCACACCATCTGAAGAAGAAGAGTTCAATCTAGGAAGTGGAGAAGGATTTTGGGCATAAAGATTTATGGGTTTTCTCTGTATGGCCTAGACCTTCATTCCCAACCTATTTTGCAGGAGGTTTAGTTGCCATATGATTTGTTAGAGCTTGGCACGAGTTGCAGAGAAGGAGGGCACACTGCAGAACATGGTTTCACCTATTTGGAGGAGCAGTACTTCATTATTCAACTGACAACTTCACCAAGGGGTTTGTCTTGCCCCGATCTACTCTTCCAGCCAGTTTCATAGCATTTGGAGGTCCCTAGGAGTGAGGCCAAAATATTGGGTCTCTTCAGTCATCCAGGAGGGCACAACTCAGTTTAAGGTTTCAACTATTGGAGGAGCAGATCTTCATTCTTCATCCTGAGACTTCAGGAGGGGGTTTGTCTTGCCCCGATCTACTATTTCAGCCAGTTTCAGAGCATTTGGAGGTCTCTAGCAGTGAGGCTGAATTATTGAGTATATCCAGCTATCCAAAAGGGTGCAACTCAGCTAGGGGAGTTTGGATTTGACATCTGGAAGAAATAAATCAATCTTGTGCTTTTCATTAGTTCATTATATTGCCTTTGGAGGCTATTACCTTCAGTCTTGAGCATTTTGTAGCAGCTATTATTCCAGTTGGATATTATTATTGGTATTCTTCCAGATCTACAGATCTGTTGTATCAAGATCTCTCTATTATCTAAATAAATGTCAGATATGAGCTATTTGGTTCCATATTGGTGTTTCTTGTTGTATCTTGTCTTTTCCTTATACTATATCTTCAGATCTATGTCTACATGCTTTGATCTCATAAACACAAACCCTAATGCGCAACTTCATGAGTAAATCTACAAGCACACAACTAAACAAACAATAAATAGTTATCAATTAGTGTTCCAAGCAAAAAATTGGCTTGGGAGCATTACAGTGGTATCAGAGCGTTGATCCTCCCAGCTTGTGGTGATTAGGGCATGCATAAATTCAGTTGTATCTATATGGGAAGGCGCATAATGCATACAGGTGAACCAAAGGCAGAGGTGGAAGGTTCAAGTGAGGACAGTTGGCCACAAGTTCTAGCAGGTATTGCAAAGGAGTTACAACACTCCATAAATCAGACACAGAGTGTACTTGAGCACCATCTACAGGAGAACCAGGAGACAATGCGCAGGGGACAATTTCAAATGAGAGAGACCTTGGAAAGGATAAATGCCAACCAGGAGAATATTGCGCAACTCCTATTACAGATAACCCATGCAGGAAAGGGACCAGAAATCTATGCAAACAAAGAAGCCAGTGGTTCTCATCGGGGAACTAGACCTCACCAGGAGCACAGCTTTCACTACCACACTGAGGGGTAGAGTTTTGGAGGAGGAGCTTCTAAGGGGCTAACAAACAATAGAGCTACCCTAGACCCTACCTACATTTTTGGATAACCAGCCACAGCACAACCACCATGATGAGATTGAGGACAATTTTGAGAAATATGCCAGGGAATATGAATCATTGAGTGCAAGATTTAGAAGACAAGTCACACTGGACCAATATTGCAGGATCAAATTCAGGGGGAAGCCCAAACAATATCACCGAAACAACAATGAATTGGAGCGCATCGCAGACAAGATGGAGATCCCATACTTTGATGCTTCTTCCAAGGTGACTATTCAAGCTTGGGTGCAGAAGCTTGATAGCTATTTACAACTTAACCCAATGAGAGAGATGGATGCCATCAAGTTTGCCACCATTTACTTGGAGGGAAAAGCCCATGACTGGTGGTACCATGGGTTAACTACACTGGGACATAATCAGATTACTGCTTACGCAAAGTTCACACAAAGGCTTATTGACATGTTTGACTAGGGGGATCCAAAGCTACATTTTAGGGAGCTCACCCAGCTCAGGAAGACAAGGTCACTAGAGGTATATATAGAGGAGTTTCAGAGGATAGCGGTTATGGTGCAGGATGTGTCTCAAGCGAGACTGATGGTGCTCTTCACAGAGGGGTTGATGGAGCCCTTAAGGGGTTGGGTCAAGGCTTTTAAGCCTACTAACTTACAGGAGGCTATATAGAAGACTAGGGACTTGGGATCAGCAACAAAGACTAAATTTACCCCTAGACCTCTCCAAAACCAAGGGGGAAGAGACCAAAGGGGGTTTGACCGAGGAAGAGAAAGAATGGATGAAACTACTAGGAGGGAATTAAGAAGGAAACAATTGTGCTTTACATGCAAAGAACCTTGGGATCCCACACACAAATCCATGGGTAAAGGCAAGGCACACTATATTGAAGTGATCTCCGACGATGAGGAATAAGATTTCGGACACATCCAGAACATGGAGGCAAATCAACCTCAGTTGGATGCCACTGAGAATGAAGATGAGGGAGATACAGGTTTCGGCCTTATCGCAGATAAGAAGGTTACTATAGCATCCACCAGTGGGGTGCCCAAATTCAACCCCTTCAGGATGAGAGGACTGTTACAAGGACAGAAGGTTTCAGTTCCCATCGATGGGGGTGCTTCACACAACTTCATTGATTCAACCTTACTGAAAAGAAGGCATATACCTACAGTGGAGTTTGAAGGATTCTGTGTGGAGGTAGCAAGAGGGCGCACTATGCCTTCCATATACTAGCATCATCCTGGGAGTTCAGTGGCTTAGTACATTGGGGTCAATCACTACCAACTACAAGACCATGGAGTTATCCTTCATGGAAGAAAATGGGAAAAAGGTGGTACTCAGGGGGATGATAGGAAGCACACTTAGAGTGGTGACAGCAAAGTGCGTGGAGGCCATCTTCAAGAGAGAAGACATTGTATATGCAGCAGAATGTAGAGTATTGGTTCAAGTGGATAAGAAGGGGGGTACTCATAGTCATTACTCTCTGGATATTCAGAGGATCATTGACATGAACAGCAAGGTTTTTGAACCTATTCCTCCAAGAGCACCACCAGATAGGGGGTTTGAGCACATTATAGAGTTGGAAGGAGGAGCGAAACCTGTCACTACATCCTCCCTATTGAGAAACTGCCACCTTTGGATGAGGAGGGGGGAATTGATACTGATTCGAGAAGAAGTATTAGAGGTAAGGGAGAAGAGGTTAAGGAAGAGGAGCATTAACGAATACTTGATCAGGTGGAAGAACTTACCCATAGAGGATGCCACTTAGGAAAGTGAACAGGTTCTTTAGGAGATAGGTTCAAAATTTCTTGTGGGCAAGCAATTTCTAGCAGGGGAGACTGTAATGTCTCCCACCTCTTGATGAAGAGGTTGTGAGAGACTCAGTAGTCTAGTTGTCCCCACTAGACTATAGTCTCATACATCATGGGGACAAAGACAACCCAAAGAAATTACCTAAGCACAATGTTATAATATTAAATTGACTTTGGGGAGAAAAGGTGAACTTAAAGAAAGAAAAGAACATGTGTGGAAAAGCTAGGAGTTAACCCAAGGGGTTAACTAACTCAACAAAGAAATTGATCAGGGGTATAAAAGAAAGGAAGGGCGCACTTCTCACTCATTCTGGATTATTATTACATTTTGCATTTGGGCTCTTGAGCACAAAGGAGTTTTGAGGGTTTTGAGATTACAAACCCTAGAGATCAACTCGGTCGTGAAAGATCCCACCTATCTTGATCCAAGCTTGGTCCCGGGGGTGCAATACTCCTCCCACACCATTCTACAGCAATTATAGGTACCATCTATCAGCAAAGGAAGAAACAGTGCGCAGCCTAGGGGGTTTCCAGCAAGGGGGGCGCACCATTTGAAGAAGAAGAGTTCGATCTAGGAAGTGGAGAAGGATTTTGGGAATAAATACTTTTGGGTTTTCTCTATATGGCCTAGACCATCATTCCCAACCTATTTTGCGGGTGGTTTAATTGCCATATGATTTGTTAGAGCTTGGAACTAGTTGCAGAGAAGGAGGGCACACTGCAGAATAGGGTTTCATCTATTTGGAGGATCACTACTTCATTATTCGGCTGCAAACTTCACCAGAGGGTTTGTCTTGCCCCGATCTACTCTTCCAGCCAGTTTCATAGCATGTGGAGGTCCCTAGCAGTGAGGCCGAAATATTGGGTCTCTTCAGTCATCCAGGAGGGCGCAACTCAGTTTGAGGTTTCAACTATTGGGGGAGCAGATCTTCATTCTTCATCCTGAGACTTCAGGAGGGGATTTGTCTTGCCCCGATCTACTATTTCAACCAATTTCAGAGCATTTGGAGGTCTCTAGCAGTGAGGCTGAATTATTGAGTATATCCAGCTATCCATAAGGATGCAACTCAGTTAGGGGGGTTTGGATTTGACACCTGGAAGGAAAGAAATAAATCTTGTGCTTTACATCAGTTCATTATATTGCCTTTGGAGGCTATTACCTTCAGTCTTGAGCATTTTGTAGCAGCTATTATTCCAGTTGGATATTATTATTGGTATTCTTCCAGATCTGTAGTTCTGTTGTATCCAGATCTCTCTATTATCTAAATAAAGGTCAGATCTAAGCTATTTGGTTCCATATTGGTGTTTCTTGTTGTATCTTGTCTTTTCCTTATGTTATATCTTCAGATCTATGTCTACATGCTTTGATCTCATAAACACAAACCCTAATGCGCAACTTCATGAGTAAATCTGCAATCACACAACTAAACAAACAATAAACAATGACCAGTTGGTGTTCCAAGCAAAAACTTGGCTTAGGAACATTACATCATCTCTATAAACTTGAAGTCTTGTTGAAGCATTCATCATCGCTTGTTGTTTCCATAATGTTTGTCGTCATATTGGTAAAAGGGCAGGTACACTTTATTCTCCTTTGCTTCATCCAACAAGACTTAAGTCTGTTTTGAGTGACCTAGAGAGAAGGGTTGTTAGCCTTACCTTTTCCCTTTCCTCAAACCCCCTAGGTCTTGGGACGTCTCCCTTGGTGACAGTGATAGGATTACCCTCGTGTTACACCAATCTTGTCTTACTTGCCTTGGTCTTTGGGCAAGTACAGATTGTGCGATAACATTTTTTGCGCCGTTGTTGGGGAACATCGTGTCAATTTTGTTGAAATAATGTAACTGCGAAGAACATTCTTATTATTATTTTGTTATTGGATTAAATCCCCATTGTGAATTAATCATGTTATTATTATTATTGGATTAAATCCCCATTGAGGATTAATCATGTCATTATAATTATTATTGTTATTAGATTAATCCCCATTGAGGATTAATCATGTCGGTAATTGTATAAGGACCAAATCCCCTTTTGCGGATTGGTCATCAGACAATTACAAAGTGCTGAATAAGAAGTCGGCCCCAGCAGTTATAATGGAAGGGCCAGAATTAATTAAAGGTGGGTTTACCCACCTAGAGTGAGAGGTCGGCCCTGCCAGATGGTGACTCTTCACACGTGCCAGATTGATATAAATAAGAGGCTAGCGCCTCACTTCTAACACACACTTCACTTGCTCATTC